>JAARMF010002668.1:0-25560 GCA_022844705.1 Toxascaris leonina
CTGTACATACTTTGCCATACGAATGGCCAGAGATATGAAACATTCATGAGGTGCTATATGAATCTGCAAACATAGCACACAGCCAATACATTTGAGTACTGCAGGACAAATATTCAAGCAAAGATATTAAGAACAGCGTAAATCGATGCAATTTTTAAAGAAAAAGGCTCAAGTAGAATAAAGGGTTAAATGACCAGTAAGAATGGGGGTTAGAAGGAGAATAAAACTTTTGCCACATACTTACAGTCCTAAGATATCTTTGACCATCGATGTGCTTGAAAGCGTGGCTTCCAGCTCCACGCAGGACAGTTTCACAAGGACGTGTAAAAGAGGATTGCACATGCAAAATTTTTATTCCACTCCTAATCCTTATTCTTGTTGGTCATTCAATCGTTTGTTCTGCTCGAGCTTTTTTCTTTAAAAATTGTATTGCTTTATGCTATTGTTAATATTTTTGTTTGAAAGGCTTAAGGACAGTTACGTCTACATACTAAACTCCGAGTGTAGCATATTTGCTGTGGGCATATATACTGAATAGTGCTGCGGTCCATATTTTTAGAATAAAATGTAACGACATGAAATGAAGTCAGACCATGAAATTGGATAACTTGATTCACGTAATACTCATAGTCCAAATTCGACTACATCTTATTCCAGTCCTTGAGCCTATGACGGATGACTTCAAAACCAATTAATATTAGAACGAGGCTCCACTAAAATCCATCCGGCCCACTACAGGCAATCTGAAAATTTCGCTCGGAGGACGGATTTCCAGCTACAATATCTTCTGCCCTCATCACCTAATTCGTCTGGCTTACGACATGATAAGTATAAATGCATGTTAAATCGCCTACCTATTCACTATGTTATGAGCACATCACAAAAGAAGTCAACTATAATATGATGGAGAACCATCTTAGTGGAGCCCTGGAATTTAGTTCAAACTTAATGGACTTTATAGGTTGCTGACGACATTCTCAAAAGTTCAAAAACACGAAATATCGAAAATTAGTGGAAAACTAGCTCACTTTTCGACGTGAACAATTGGATGGGCTAGCAAGTTCTTGGCACGGCAGCTGTTTGCATCGCGTTATGCATATGCGATAGCGGAATGAGTAAACGACAGCAAAAACAAAGACAGGAGATTTGCTGTGAATGGCAAAGAAGGCAGAGAAGATTACAGGTATAGTGCGCTATATACTTCGACGTCGCTAATATGTTGTGCGCATTGCCGGCGATATTTTTGAGCTGTGGCACTAAAACTGGATTTGAGTAGGTACTGCAGCAGAGGTTGTTTTTGTCGCCGAACAAGCGTGTTACTCTTGAAAGGGTCGTGTTTCCGATGCAACTTAGTTGAACTTACGCACGCTTCTCCTGCACTTTGGCTGAAGCGTTTCCACAAATTTCGCGGAAGCGCATAGCGGTGACGTGTTATCATTATACGTATACGAGTGTTAATGCACGGCAGTAGATATAGGCGGATTTGCAGGCGAGGGAGATGAGCTTTTTAATGGGAAATCTAAGATTGCCCGGCATGTTGAACATAGCAAATCGTCAAATTTCGAGCCGATTTAAGAACAACATATAATGCATAGATTCTGGTTGATAAAAGCATTCCTGCCACAGATGTAGAAGAAATGCACCCTAATCAGATTCCATGGTGTGCTATATTCATACGTCACGCAACGAATGAAGTGAAGTATTCCAACCGACGTAACCTGGACCAGACAAATTTCTCTTGCTGCGTCTCCTTTGATGCTGTCGCTGTTTCATATCCAAAAGCGCCTGATCGGTTCCACCAGCAAAATGATTCCAAAACATTCTTCAATTATTTCCGCACCTCCCCAGGAAATTTATTCATCATAGTAGTTCTAACGAATCCCTCTGATAAGCTGGCAAATGCAACACTAGCCCAGGTCATTTGAAGCATTGCTGCTTCTAAACAATTTTGACTGCAAGAGCTTCATTAATAACGACAGCTTAGTTCGCAATCGCATATGAAGCGAGTGGAGCTTTATTTCAAAACAGCGGTGTACCTTCATCTGGCCGCTGCAGCAATATTACAACATCCGCTAAGAGAGCAGCACCATTGTATGTATGACCAGATTTTTCACTTCTTTCTACCGGGAGAGAGGTAGCTGCGATCATTGTTTTTGCTCCTTACGGATCTGCACGTTTTTTGTTGTAGTTCTTGCTCGCCAACTACAGAGATTATGGCGATGAAATTTTGTGAATGTAATCAAGACTGAGAGTGAAATCCTGTTCCTGCTTCTGTTGATGTCCTTGACGTTGTGAGCGAGTTATTAACACTTGAAGGTGCCATAATCTTTACAAGAGCAACCTGCCAGGCTGTGGGTCAGATAGTTTTAAACCCGAGGTTGATGCAATCAACCATTTCGAAAGAAGAAGAATTGCAAGTGTACTCGCATTGTTTTTGCAAAATCGAGAATGTGAAAGTTCTGATAGCTCATATAAAAGCGCAAACCCTTTCGTCGTCATCCAACATATAACTCATAATTCAGCTCCGACTAGTAAAAAGCAACTCAGAATCGCCGTAATCATGCTAAGGTGGAGAAAGTTTGATGGAACGCATTTAGCAAATCTTCGGACAAAATATAAGACAAAATATACTTCGGACAAAATATATAAGGTTTTTGTATTATTGAGCTCTAGGCACATTGAGGCATGGAACATTATGGGTATATTCACGCACTGTACTACAGTCTCTAGCGCAAGCAATTTCTCTTTCTTAGAGCGACTTGCTTCTCTGTCTTAGAGGCTGTGCAGATTGTTTCTTTTTCTTTTGATCAATGCAGTTTCATAGTCTCACGACACAATTTCCAGCACCGAGTACTGTTTGCAGAGAAGAAACTTTGCAGAAATTGTCGGCAAGCAGGCAATTCGCGTGGAAATGACGTTCATAAATTGCAAACCATATTGCAAATCAGCGATCAGAAATACTCATTGAAATAGTCAAACATAAGGCACGTGATAAGTGGACGCCCTGAAAACATTCGTAATCGATGTGATGTAACAATGAAGAAAAATGTCATTAATTGGCTGAGCTGCCGCCCGATTCACTGAAGATGTTCAAAGATGTCTAATAACTACTGATCTCGACGATTCCTTTCATCGCGCGTCTTCAACGCATTATTTTCTTCAGTTCTAGATTCGCTTCCCTTTTGAGTTCTGCAAAGTTGACAACTCCTCCTTCTTGACCTCTCTGGGTTCTATCAGTGAATTTCTGTGGCTCCTGTCAGTGTTTGAGTTCACACATCCTGAGTTCACACTGAGGCCATCCTTAGCCTGTACGAAGTTGTTGCTCCGAACATCTGCACCGACATTCTTGTGCAGGTTGTGCGAATCTGCCATGGCCATCTTCTAAGACGCCAACAAATATCGTCATTGAATCGAACAAATCAAATGTTCGAGCCAAAATTCAGCATAAAGTCATTGCAGAATTGCAAATAGCATGTATGCAATTGCTGACCTCCTCTAATCGAAAAGTGCTGTGAGACTCGGTTGGAGTAAGCGTAATCGCTGAAACTCCTTTGGCTGCTGTTTGGAGCCTTTCCTCGACTTCTTTCTTCGCGCCATCCGCACCTGGCAAAAGAGACAGCGGGAAACTTATGCATGCTGAAAACTGTTGCTAGCAGCAATAATAAGAGGAAATTCGAAATCTTAGAGGTTGGACACCGCGTTCTGCTCTGGACACAATTACTTGACTAGCTTGATGGCGAGGTCAGGGCTGCGAATGACACAGTGCTGTCCTGAGACAAAATCTATTTCTGCTAGCACCTGCGACAATAACTGGAAAAAGGTTGCCAGCAGAAGTATTGGAGGTTCTGCCGTTAAAGTACTCCATTATCGGCGTTGAAATGCCCCGCGATGAGAGGAGGATCTTTGACTTGTTCCAGAGCATCAGCGAGGAACTGTTGAAGATTCTGAGGACAAAGTACGTAACCAGCTGCAGTGAATGCGAACTTCTTAGAATGTTAGGGGTGAGCTGGGTTTTGATTTCGTCTGTCAACTTGACGGCATTTCGTTTGGCACTGTTCCTTCAGTACGAACTGAAATTCCTTGAACCACGTCATCCAGGAGTTCAGAAGGAGATTTAGCAAAAATATGAGCTCGCAGCTTCATGGGAGCGTTGATCCTCGCACTTTCGATGACTGCCATCGTTGCCGTGATTGCTCTGGCGCACTTAACGCAGAACTTCATTAGTGGCAGCAAGTTGCAGATCGAAATAAGGCAAGGAGTGGAACTCGAGGTATTTCCGTAGGGTTAGTACCTTCTCTTATTTCTAAGGAAAATGCACGAATTCATTCATGGTCGGGAAAGATGAGGCTTCGGGAAAAAATATCGGACACATTGGAGAGCCAACATTGACCTTAGCAGTCAAGCAGCACTTGCGTCCATATATATTGTAAGTCCTGATGCAGACACACCGTTGATCAGCACTCTCAGAATGATGAATAATTAAAAACAACACGGAGTGGCAGCTCAGTGGTAAGGAAAGAGAGAATCCTTGTCGTTGATTACGGAGAAGATGTTCGTTGTGGTAAAAGAATGGGCAGCCGAATCGACGAAACGAACGATAGGTCGGCATGAAAGGTAATTTTGCACGGCGAAACATCGCAAAAATAGTTATAGCTTGGTTTATAAACCGTACATCACAATTTCGTTGCCATATTCGTAACATGAGTGTTGAAATCCACTCTTATGTGCCGCAACCAAACGTCGGCGACCAACAACAAGATGAGCAAGTTTCATCGAGGAAATGATCTAATGATCCACTGTTGGCGATCAAACGTACTGCGTCTGAAGAATCGAACATGTACATATGTGGGCGAGGGGAACATAGGAGCATCGAAGTGACCTAAACGGACGGGAGGTTGAGGCCGTATCAAATGGCATATTATTGATGTCACAGGTTAGAAGATATTCATGGCAATTGCAAATTCATCGTCATTTCGAAGCATCAGTGTGCGAGGGGAACAGTGATAGCTTTCAGTAGCATTTACGACCATAAGTGTTCAAGATGTCTCACATCAAATTTAAGTGAATTGCAAGCACGTCACCATTGGTAACGTCTGTTATCGTTGATCGATCCACTTCAATGATTTGGTGTAAAAGGGTGGAAGAAGGCATCATTTCAAGACCGTTACAAATTTTTTTAGAATGGGATCGGAATGGCGAAAGTCTTTCGGCTCACGCTGACTGAAGAAGACTCAGCAAAACGTTGATGAGAAAATAAGCAAAGCTCAGAGCAAAACAGTGAGGCAAAAATCCTCTGCTCTTGAACGATACAAATTCCAAGGTGCACCGACGTTCTACGAATTGTTTAAACCGCGAAGCATCGCCCCTTTGTTTCCATCGAAATCGCAGAGTTTTATATTCGCTTCCGATACCCTCTCCCACCTCCCCCAGCCCCACTATCCCCTCTCATCTCGTCACTTCAATAGCACGGCTTTGGACGTCATGTATTCACAGGTGCACTAGTCTCAAGGACATCACAAAGGCTACTGAATATTTGCTCGTGTTTTTTCTACCAACGGTTTTCTTTCATGCTGATCGTCATGTTTCCATTTCGGAATGAATGAAATCTTTTTAAACAGAACCACTACAGAAGAAGTCTTTGAAACAGTATAATTGTTTACGTAATGACAACAAACAAAAAAGGGTTTATTTGCAGTGATTTAATCAGAATTTGGCGAAAAATTTCAGCGTTGTGCTACCTTCTGAGTATGTTGGTAGCCATTCGGAAGAGATCTGTAGTTGGACGGGCATATATTGGCTGCCTCGGAACATAAAAAACGGGAAGCGAAAACTGTAAGCCAAGGATTTCAAAGAAACAATGAGACAGAAATTGAACATCAGCGCAGAACATTTTAAAAACAGAAATTGAACATCAGCGCAGAACATTTTAAAACAGATACAAAAGAGTCCGAACAAAGCAAAATCACTCATGCAAAGTCCGCGGAAGAGCGAAATGCAAATACGAATGAAATTTATTATGCTTCTCAGCATATTCGCAGAACGAATTGTTTTCGCTTACTTCAGGTTTATTTCTTTAAATTGTTAGCCTATTGAGCGCCACGAATACCGGGTGAAGTTTTATTGCTAGTCGAACATGCAAAAGGTTGAGGAAGGAGCGGACGAGCTCCCGCCCCCCATCGGGCTTAGCACGACAAAGGAAAAGCTGCACATTTCATTAGAATAGATATATGTGATATAAAACTTGGTTCAGTTTTTTTAAACATCACCGATGAGGTTAAGATGTGATGCCCTGGCCGCCCACGCTTCGGTATAGTTTCGTCGCTTGAATCGTGTTTTGCTTCGTTAGGTTTATTTATTTTATTTCGTCTCGTACAATTTCGTTCAATGTTTTGAAGAAAGTACCCCCTGCAAACCCCTCCCTCCTTTTGTGGCGGAATCCCGTGACGTCGAACACGCGAAGTACGAATAGGAAGAACAGAAGCGCACGGCTGAATCAACTGCGTCGAAATCTTTATTGCAGAACCTTGAGGGGGGGGGGGGGGGGGGGNGTCGAAATCTTTATTGCAGAACCTTGAGGGGGGGGGGGGTGCGGGGATGGGGAGAGGGAAATCAGGTTTGGCTATGGGTATTTGCTTAAGCCGTAACTGATGCGATATGGTACTACTGAGTGTTTTTCGGTGAATATTCATGAAAAATCTCCGTATAGTTTGGGATATCTGATGAAAAACAGTTCGAAACATTGCTGGAGGGGATAGGAGGGAGAGGACTCCTTGCTCGATATTCTTCCTTCCGTCCCTCTCCTCCGCTATCACTGTTTACGCTACTGCTGCTAGATATGACCCACATGGCAACTTTCTTGTATGCGTCGTTCGCAAATAAAGCTTAGATTGAATTTCGCTAAGTGCGACTAGCCGGTCGACGAGGCAGTGCATCATTTTGCAATAGTGAATGACGGAGTGTACCAAGCAGCCCTATAAACATATTGATATACGATTTGCTGCTGCAACAAGCAGCTTCCCGCGACGGTGAGCACATGTGCGACAATTTTTTCCAGCGTCCTTCATTCCACATCAACGCCCCGCCTCTCGACTGTTCAAACTGCCTACCTAATTTTCGGGGCCTAGCGAATGTTCATTGTGATGCAACGTTGGATGCCTTTGAATTTTTGGCAGGAACACGACAATAAACAGCACCACAAATATGAAAAAAAAAAGATTCACATATAAGATCATTCATATGAGCCGTCCATCTGGTGGATGGAAGAGCCCAATTGAAGGCTGAACGAGCCGTTTAATTCCAAACGCTACTGAGGAAACTGTCTCCAGCCTTTTCTGAATTTTCCCAACTTCTAGATTCCAAAGGCTCAAGAATTCCCCAAACCACAATTTCCCCATGACTCTTAGGGGTTTTCTTGTTGGTAACCGTTGAAATCTAACTATAGCTGGACGCATCGGAGCAAATGTGTGGCATGATCTCTGCTTCCTGTATATAGGAGTAATACAGAAAACTGGTACTTTGTTTCTCTTTGTCGTTGTTCTCCAAGTTTTTTGACACTAATTATGCACAGTTAGGTAGCAAGCTTTTCGGTTGTTTTATCCGTTTGCGAAAAAAAAAAGAAAACAAGGCACTGGAAACCAAAACATTTGTACAATTTCGTAATTTTTCCGCTTATTTCTTGCTCCCGCACAGTCCGTTTGTAAACCGGCATTAAACTGGAAACGGATCGCCTTAGTGCTGCTTTGATTCCCAACCAAAACGTCGATTTCATTGATCCTTGGCAGTGCCACTGTTCACTAGTTCAATTTTTGGCTGCTCGGGATCAGTGCAGTCGGTCAATCAGCGATTGGCAAGTGCAGCAGCTACCGTGGTCGTGGTTCACAGGATGCCTTCGTATTTACTATGGATAACTAAGATATGCCATAGCCTGCAGCTGGAAAGGATATCAGGAGCAGGAAATGATATATGGGCAAGCCTGCAGCACTTGTTGTGCTCTGGTAGTAAGCGTTGCCAGATAGAAAATGCCTATGTAGCAGCACGAACACGCGTGCACCCACACAAACACGCGCATGCACAGCCACACTGAGGCGGCCACATACGTGTGCATAAGGGCACACACACGTGTTTGAAGAAAGAAATATGTACAACGCACACATGCATAAGTATGCACAGACACTCAAGCACACACCTGCACATACTTGCACGCAAATATACACAACTAAACACACAAACACATGCGCGAACGCTCACATGCTTCCGCGCATGCACACATGCACGTGATATACACGCTCAAACATATATGCACGTCCGCACAAACAGATATCCACGCACTCTACACACATATCCAGACACACATATGCAAGCACTGATGCAAACATCTGCGTACGGATGCACACATACAGCGGCGCACACTCGCACATGTGGACAGATGCGCAAATACTGCTTACACAGAGATGCATTGGCAAGGTTGACTTACGTGCATACACATAAGAATAAACACACACGCATGTATGCAAAAATGCGCACTTGCATACACACGGACACATTGCCAGACGCGCATACGCATAGAATTATATGCACATATGCGTAAAGAAACTTATGCGCATATAAACACGAGTGCCCGTATGTGGGCATATATGTGCTCCTAAACGCACATGGACACACGTACATCCCCACGTGCTTGCATACGCACGCATAGAGCCACATCGGCATGCGCACATAAGCGCCTACAGGCAGTAACACGCATACTTACAAGGACACATTTGCACACGCGTGCGCATATACCGCCAGAAACACCAACGTATACTAGTATCCACGTATAGGCGCATATCCAAATTCTCGCACACCGCTCATATGCTTCTACCCACTCATGTATATGCATATGCGCAAGTACGTATTTGCATCCGTGGACACCACAGACACCTACATGTTCACGCATAGGAGCAAATGCGCAAGTACTACGCACATATATATGTACTTATACATGTGCTTCTATATGTACCACATGTATACAAGGATGCTAAGTCAAGCTTGTTCCTTAACAGCTTAATCACTGTAGCAATCCGAGGTCGTACTAGAAGAAAGAACTATACATGCAAAATTTGCAAAACTAAAATGGGACAGAGATCGATAAAATACCGTGCGACTCAGCTGCTCAACCTGCACAGCCAACGTGATTGTTGAATTGAAGGTTTTGATGCGACATAAAGGCAAACGATTGTGCAACATTGTCCAGTGATGACGAAATAAATGAAATGAATATGCACAGGCTTTTGTATGAATATTTCTGTTGACGTAACATAGATAGAGAGGCACAAACTGATCGACGGAGGTGGCAACGCCACAATGTTCTTTCGGCAAAACAATTGGAGAGAAGTGGAAATTTTGAGCGGTTTTAAAGAGCGGATGCGGTCACGTTAAGAGTACAATATGAAATACATATATTTTAAGCATGAACACTGCTTAGCGAGAAGAGCGCATTTGCAGCGCTGATTTGCATTTGCAATCGGAGTTTGAGAGTTTGCACAATACTAGGAAATAATTGCAAAATGACGATAATTTGTGCACCTCTCACTGAACATGCGATCGCAGTTTTGCAGTCTATTTAAAGACTTTTAGACACTCAATTCTTGCAATGTCCAGAAAATAACATTGTCACATTCGTTAAACGCAGCGCGAGAAGGAAAACAACATGAGATGATCGGATGGCTGGTTCGAATTGCATTGCGCTTGTGATGGTTAGAAAGTGCAAAAGAGAAAGACCAACGGTCGATTAGTTCAGAGTCAAACCTCGGCTATAGGGCCTCTGCAAAACGAAGTTGTACTCATCATACGAAAAATCGGCGAAGCACTCAGCAAGCACGCTCGCTTTCACTTGACGAAAACAAACTCGATCTTTGTTCATTGGAAGAATTTTTATACTAACGAGCGATATCAGTTATAATTGTCCTGTAAGGGAAATCCTCAAATAGACTTGAAACTCCCACAAATCGGGAAACACAAATAACGAGACAATATTTGGCGGACTGTAAGCAGTTGAAAAAGAACGAAAAAGGGGGAGAAAATGACACTTCTCGTGAAAACTGGGGCAAACGGGTAGCAGTGCCTGAGAGAGCGATGAAGCCATATGTACTTTCTTCGCCGTATCCCCCCCCCCCCCCTTCCCCCTATTATAAAGCTGATTGCAGCACTGTTTAAGAAAAACAAACAATTCGTCATATGCTCTCTCGCTAATATGTTCTTTCTGAAAGCTATAGCAAAGTGCTCAATTTTGAGCCATGCTTTACCGATTGTAAAATAAGAATGTGAAGCAAGTTCTATGAAGCCTTGAATATCAGCGGTGCTAGTTGTTGGCTAGTGAGCGTGACAGTTGTCTCGTGGTGCCGACCTTCTTATGGTGTGACACCTATTCGAATAAGCTATTCAAGAAGTGGAATAAGGTATGTGAAGCGCTTGATGAACACTCTGACTAACCAAGAATTACTGAAATATGCAGCTTATTAATGACACTATTGGAAGAGATTTATGGCAACTGGGAGATCTTGATGAAAATCCTCAGCGCAATGCGGATTCTTGAGATAACTTAACCATCACAGTTCATTAAGCGGTAAGCAGAAGTGAAGCGATAAGCTGTCAACTTCAATAGTCGGAAGTGAGGACTGCAGCACGTAATTCAGAGCGAATGAGTGCATGCCAATGAGTGTGAAATTATTGAGGGGAACGTTTTCACGTTCCATGTGAACATTTCAGCTGTGATAATCATTCACACGAGATAATAAAAGCTTCTTGGTGTCTGAGTTATTTATACTATCTACACAGTGCAGAACAGCATTGAAGCCATTGGCGATCTTTTGGAATGATTATGCCGCGTTCATTGTAAAAAGTGTTTTGCGCTTTGAAAACTTTGCAACATCATCTAAATTTTTCTGTGGAAAAGAAAGGCACATTTGACCTATGAAACAACGGTTCGTATATTATATTCCAAGCGGTATTTTGAGAAGGTCATTTAATCAAAACAGCTGTAAGCTTAAAATTCTCCATCTGCTAACACACGGCAATAGTGAAAGCATTAAAAGTGAAATTTGTTTTTTGTGTTCTCGCGCTCATATGTTCAAACACAAAAAATGTGTTCAAAATTGAGGAAAAGAAAGAAGACGATGTGGTAGTAGGTTGGAAATTAATAGTGTATACGTACGAAGTAATCTGTCTACTTGCTGGACACAGTTTTATGTGTTTCAGAAGACATTCTGAAGAAGATTTGAGGAAATAAGATGTGGACTTCTTGAGAGCAAAATGCGCCACCTTCATAGTGATTTCATCAAATTTGTTCATAAAAAACAGCCACATCCAAAGTAATTACATTTGCCAAAATTTTGTCCTAGGAGGAACAGTGCTTAATAATAGAGCAAAAGCTCTCTAAGTATTATTATAAGCACGAGAGTTTGAACGGCCGTTCAACGCAGTAATATCAATGCAGGATCGTAACAAAATATCTCGAATCACCGACAACTTAACCGAAAGAAATTAGATCGAAATCTTTGCAAAAGTTTGGTTTCCACATGTGAAGCACATAAATATTATCGCGAAACACGCAAACTTCAAACTATTATTCCACCCGCCACTATTTAATTCATCACTTCTATCGCATTCGATTTTTCTCAGTTTTTCATATTCCGAACATCCTGTGATCAGCGCTTTGCTTGCCTAATGTCCATCTATGCTGTGATGAAATCTGCCGCATAACCGAACCACCGACTCCGCTGGATTATGGCTGCAACATCACTGCTCCGGCTCCCTTAGTTTATGAATGATGTCTTTCAAATTCACCGTCTTCCGTCATTCACCACACAAAATTCATTTTTGCACATATTTTTTCCATTTCTTCTACTCTATTCCGTTGTCACTTTCAAACTCCATTCGCTATGAATGAATCAGCGGTTTTTGTAGCTATAAACCGAATATGACATTGCACAATTCTGCATCGAAGTCTCCAAAATTTATCTTGAGACTTTCAAAACCTTTCTCTGGCTGACAAAATAGCCTGTCAGTTAGCAACGCTTACCTTCGGCTGCAGTAACGCGAAGGCACATTCACCAGCCGTTGGAGCACTATACAACAACATATGAATGTGCCATCCAACGCTGCAACTCGATTCAAATGCATATTGCACGATCAAGCTTCTCTTCAGTGAGGCGGAAATAAACTTTCGCACCACTGTCTCCAACGATACCTCGCTCAGTTTCAGTATTCCCGCAAACAATTGCGTCATTCAGGCTCAATTGAGTTAATAAAACGCTCCCAATCACATACCATAATAATAGTGGTTTATCGAAAGACTACCCTACCCCTCATTACTGACTGAAATAAGTTTTGTGGAATTTGCCGAGCCAATATTTGACACTCTGAGCGTTTTATCGCGTCTCTTCATTCGCCTCGATAGTAAGAAACAGATTGAGATGCAGTCTCGCGAATGATATTCGGTCAAAATGGAGAAGACCGTGAAACCTGGTGGAGGCGTGAGTTGGAATTGCTACCCACTGCTCAAAATCTATTCCCCGCCGAAGGCCCACTGGTATCCGTGGTTAGTATGCTCCGAACTTCGAAACTCACTTCGCAATGGCAAAGATGCGCTTTGCACTCATCAAGCCTTGCTTGCTATATGATGGTTATGAGGCTTCTAAATTTCGGCCCATCTGACCTCTGCTGCATTTCTGTCGATGATATTTGAGACTGATTCAAAATGCATCCTCCACAAGGTCTGCACAAGGCTCGAACAATGAGTCCCATTTCAATAAAAGTCTAACAAATACCTTCCCAGGTCAACTCTAATGTCCAAGCTCGGTTTCAGCTATGTTTTGTCTATCCCAACTCCCCTTTGTCTTGCGACGTAAATTTGTTCTGTACGAGATCTCCCTGCCTAATAGCCAATCAACAACCTCCTTGCTGGAGGGATCCGCAGAGAATGTAAACGCTTCTGCTCTCGTTACGTAGTGGTCTCCAGATTTTACTCAACGTTCGGTCGGCACATCAGTTTTCTTCCTCATCGTCGTTCGTTCATTCTCACCGGTTTAGCAAGCTGAATAAACCACTCCGCAAGATCTGCCGTGTGTAGTATTAGTCTAAATCCTTGTCGTCTCCTTCCATCAGTTATAATCACATCTATAGCAAGCACTATGCACGTAGTATGTCAGTTTCTCTCATAACAAGCGAAGTTTCATGACATCACCGCTTCTGAACAGAAAAAGAACGAATTATCTGCTGCTGGTGGAAGAATATGGTGTAAAATTTTCAATATTTCGCAAAATTCATTTGAAGTGCCTATCATTAGTGATAAGGTGCACCGTACCTTTGGGAAAACACCATTATTCCGACATCCAGTAGTTGCATGATGCGGCAAAGCTAAAACAGATCCCGCAGCCCATTGCTGATCAGAGAGTGGACATGCCGCCATTATTGCTTCAAAATCTCGGAAAGTTTGCTGATACTTGATTAGCTCGTTTGCGCACTACACCCTTCATACGTTCCAAAGCTATGTCACTGCGGCATCGATGTATGCGGTTCTTATAAAACGAGCGCTTATAGACACAATAAAAAACTTCCGCTGGCTCTTTTCACTTATTGGTCAATACGCGCTCCACTGAAGTCCTTGATCAACTTCGTAGTGTTTCTTCAGACAACTTAACCAATCTCACTTATTCCAGAATTTTCATCGCTGCTTATCCTGCACAGCACAAAGGGTCATCAATCTTAATAACTTGCTGTGGCCCAGTAAGGATAATTACATGAGTTTTTCATATATCTAGTGAGGACCACCATATGGCGTCGCGTTGGGCACCCTTTTTTGGACAGGTATACGACCCTAGTAGATGAAGTTGCCTTGACGGTCCATGTTAAACCTATCGTGTTTATCACGCTCACAGTTCAACTTTCTACCTCCCCGGCTGCATATTTCCTATACTTACGCATCAAGGTTGTTTTATCTAAACGCAGACGGCTATCAGTTCTTCATAAATTTCAGCTCTTCGCTTCCGCAAAGTGAACTCATCCAGTTGAATTGCACTGTCGGCCGTTAGGTTTTGCTTTGAACACCACTCACTGTTTTCCTATTCGCAACGAAAATCGCTCACAATCTCTCATTCACACCTCATAAAAGTTGAAATTCAAAGTGCACCTTTCCATTACGTAGTGACCGAAAAATGGCGTCAGAGGGACTTGGTTCCATTTCAGTGCGTCAACGATCAGTGAAATTTAAGCGAAAACTGCTCTTACTATTCGCATGAATTGCGAGATTCCATTGGCCATTCATGAGCAGAGCTTTCTTTCATATTCATTTATCGAACTGGTGCTGCGCAAATTGACTCCAACATCGTTCTGCTGGAAGTGGCATAAAATATCTATCCTCTGCCAATCCACAGGATTTCGGGAGCGCGTAGCAACTTTTTTGGGGATGGAGGAAAGAAGGGATGGGGCTGACACGTGTCCAAGAAAAGATTATGCAGTGCATGACTCTATCATTCTTCGTTGCTTTGAACAAGACTGTGTAAATAATGTCAGACTTCCGAAACGGAAGAAATCGCTGCAGAGGAATAGCTAAACGGAAAGCCTTCTAGAATGGTGGGTGCTCTAACGTTGCTAGAAGGAACTGCATTGAAAAAATAATTCTGGATGCCTTCCGTCCAAAATGATGAGCTCTCGCTCTAGGAAAATGGGCGAAAACTCAAATGACCTGGACAAACGACTCCGTCAGTTATTTGACACATCACAGGCAAACCTCAACGGCTACAAAGCTCTATAGAGGCAGAACGTGAAACAGCACCTCAAAGGTGTCGATTAGCCACAAGAAAAGTTCATTCGCATATTGCTTGGTGTAAAATTGAGGAACATGAGCATATATGGGCAAATTCGCATGATAGACCGCAGTTTGTGTGTACATTGATGGAACGCATTTTTTCGGTTATGGAATTCGTGCTGCGCTTCCATGAGTAATGAAGAGGTAAATAAGCGTGCGCATTCATCGCTGAAGTAGTCGCCGGTTGGTGAGATATTGGTTTATTAGACACAGCGGATTTGTCATGTGATAGCGCACGGGAACGGCTCAAATAGGAAAAATATATAACGTCTCTTTTTTAAAGATATCATTTTTCCATTATCGAGATGTGCAAATATTCCCTTTCTCTCATATCGATTTTCCAATGAAAATTCCTATTTCCAAAGGCTCAGCAATTTTTCCAAAATTTTCCCATGAATTGAAAAGACGGTGATTTCAACAATCACCGAAACCTGCTTCCCACGTCAGAAAACCTTTGCAGCAGAATTGAGGAAGGGAAACAGTGAGGTTAATCGAACGAAATTCTATCCATCTGAAACGAAGCGAGCGCGTTGAGTTGGACACGGAATTCCTTAGAAGTCGGATGTCTTTTGGTAAGGTCACTGACAGTACACAACTGTAAGGGATCAAAGATACTTTGCAAGCTGCGATCCTGTGCTCACTGAAGGTCAAATAGGTCAGGGACCGTCACTGTTTTATTACGCAAATCCTGGACCAAGTAACTTTTCGACAATGCTAATTTTTATTTCGAGGGAACTATTGCTGTTTCCAGAGCTAGGTCTGTTGTTGCAAGAACCGTAATAGCTACAAAAGGAGCGTTTCATTTTTGAGCACCATTTTCCATTCTTTAAAGACGAGGTTAACTTCCTTGAAACGCAGTTAAAAAGGGCTTCTAGAGCTTTCTGGAACCATGCCTTCGCACCAAAACTCGTCACTGACTTTGGCGGACACTTTTTAATGGAATTCGAAACGCCATGGGCAAAAAAACTTTTCTTCCAGGATATCTTTGACGTACCAAGTCTCTGTGGAGCGAATGATCCCTGCAGAGTGTAGATTAAATGAGCAGCTCTATTTACAACAGTTCTTCTAAATTACTAGCAATCATTCATAGAAAGCACCTTCTGTGGCTAAAAACATTCGCCAGCGTTCGTGGCTGTCAAGGCAACGGGAATTGATGGCAACGGGAAGCTGGAGGGAATTGATGCAGATGTTCTTTCAAATGCTCACCTCAACATATTTTCGAAGCAATAAACCATAATACATTGTAAGAAGATATCGCCGCAATTTCACAGCATTCGTTGCCAACGTCATTGCTCACTGCTGCTTTCTCTCAGACAGCACCCATGGTTTCTACTACTGCAATAAGTTGATGTTGCTGCATCAACTCTTCTTTTTTTCCCCCTTACAATGTTTCTTGTTTTAGCATACTGTCTCATGCACTTTTCTCGTGCTTTGATGGCTATGTTAAGAATTCCATTTGCAAAAGCAATTTAGAAATTCTATCACGGCGTTGGCAAAGTCTTTGGAGACGGAGAGACCTCCTGCGACCATCCAGAGGCCGCAGCTCTGGTGGTGAGAAGGGAAATGGACGTAGGAGAAGGGAAGAGCAGATGAAATTTTTGAGGTCAATATATCTCATAGGAGTTCGCCTTTCCAACTTCAATGAGCCACCGTTCCACTGGACCCCGAAAGGCAATGCCGTGAAATTCAGACACCGATGTAGCCTTTTCATGCACTTTGCAAGCATACATTTGTAAAGCGCATAATGGCGGAGCGTTTTCTTTGTGGTTACACGGGTCAGGTTGTATAAAACCGAATCTGTTGTAGAAAATTATGGACGAGAAGACTGGTAAATGATTGAAGGTAACGCGCTGCAGATCCTGTTTTCTTCTTAGTTGTCTGATAGGTATGGGAGGTGAAGTGGAAGAGTGCATATCGTGGCGGCTGCTTTAGTAGAATTCTCCTTTTCTTGGAAGTCAACTAATCCGCCACCCATCAAATATATATACTCAGATTCGCCAAAAGCGAAGTGAAACAAAGTTCAAGCACTTATGAAGCCGTCAAAAAGCACGTTTCACACACTTCAACATCGAATTTCAATAATGGCTTAGGTTCCATATAACTCGACTGGTTTGCCTAGAATCTTATTGGATTATCGCTAATTTGGGTCTCATAGAAATACTTTCACTCCGATTCACCAATAAATATTCACAGTTCGAAATGTGGAGGCAAATGTCCCCAAAACATACTCCATATTGAAAACTTCGTATTATTCCATTCGCATAGGATTAACGAGGCATACAAGTGGTGGCAATAAAAGAAACGACGGGAAGAGGTAACAGAGCAAAGTATTTATAGCACCTCAATTCTGTCTCGATTCTTTGTGCGCGCAAATCTTGTGTTTTTGAGTTACTCTTGATTGGGGTTTCTTTTGGAACAAATCCATACCCCTGTTCAAGCGAAAATGGATTCACAAGAACTCTGACACACATTGGAAGCAGTGATTGTTCACCACTCACACTATGGCCCTGCACGTCCCTTTCGCTTGTTAAATCAGAAGCTAACGTATCAAAGTCTAGTGATTTATGAGGTTCTGCATCCTGCTTGAAAGAAATCAAGTTGGAAAAGTTTATCATTGCTCACTATTACCTACTTCACCTTCTGAACATCGAAGTGACTTTCTTTCAAGTAGTTGTAATCCCACGGATCAATGAAGCCTGGTACCTATTTGTATTTCGGAGTTTAACGGCTGTGTAAGCATAACAGTCATAAATAGAAAATTTAATTATGTATGCAAGTGAGTTGAGGTGAGGAGAGAAATTTAGACAGCAGTGCGTCATTTGACGTTTCAACAGATGATTCTCACGATATGCCACCGATTCCAGTCAACTGTGCTTGCGTAATCCGGAGATGAACAACCGACACAAAACTATGGATCATCTCCGTTTAATCATAGCCATTGCGATGCGCAACGTAAACTTCCATCCTGTGCTGCCCCCTCGTCTAACAGCACTCCACCAGTCACAGTCGCTGCGTCATTTCGCTCAAAGCTGCTTGAATATCGAACCCGCCGGCGTAAACGTGCTCAGGCATATTCATATTGTGGGATTTACCTACATATTAATGCAATAGGCATGCTATATTCGCAATACTCCGCGCCATCTCACAGGCAGAGATTAAGCTCTCCATCGGACCTTATTGATGAATGTTCTTGAGCTTACAGATCGCGAATGTGATATTGCTGTTAGCGTATGCAGGGGTTCGAATTTGGTATGACGTGACTTTGCAAAACTCAGCATAAAGCCATCAAAGCGCATCGGGTTTGGAAGGTAATAGAAGTTGATGACATGCGAAGAAATGGGCGCAAGTTGAGATTCGTAAACTATACGGATATCAAACGAAACAAATGTCACCTTCGCTGAGCTTCGGCTCTCAAATTGAAATACAGCAGCAATTATTTTATTCAAAAGCACTCGTGAGAGAATTGCTGTCTCGAATTTACAAATAAAACTGCAGAATTTGAAAGCTGCAAGAGAAGTTCGGTGATGTGAACCTTTTTGGGATCAAGCACCATGTGTTGCAGATCGTGTGCCTTTGCGTTTTGTAGACGCTGGTGCAGATCGGTTGCGCACAAATAGAAACACGTCCAAGCATACCTCCGCCACAATGCACTCAAATAAGCGGAACAAAAAAAAAACCTCAAAGCCGCAGTCATATCAAGCTTACCTGGTTCTCACTCTTCCTTAGCTTCTGTCAGTTGTATTTTCTGAACTAATGCTGTCACTACAATAGCGCAAGCAATGCCACTTCTTTTAGAGTCATTGACTGAGAATTTATTTATGCAATGAACGGTCGGTGGATAGCAGCAGCCTCGGAAAACATGTGGTCATTCGTGGCTGAGGAGAAAAATCCAGTAGTTTATGCCAATTGGGACAGACAACGGCTTTGCAATATGGAGAAATCCGATCGAAAGACCAGATTTCTGCTACCCCACTAGTTATCGTCGCTGATTCCTTTGTGGCGGCTTCCTGACTCTATATTCTTATACCAAGTTTAGATAATCTTTCTTCATTTCGCTCCAGCGAGACCACTTACCTTCTTTCAGCTTCAACCACTTAAGCTCCATCTTTCCCCGCTTGGCTTCATCGCAGTACCATGCTGCCATTTTTCGGCCCCCTGGCCTGTCACCTGTATATTTGTCGATGAAGTGAAGGATCGCTGTCAGCCTTCGACTTCCCGCTCGAACTTCTGAGCAAATCTCATTTCCAGTCCATCTATTAGTGTGCTGCCCAGACGCATAACAGTTTTTCAAACTCACCACGGATTTAAGTCATCTTCCGGCAGCTACAAGTACTCTTTCATGAACTATCCTTCGCTCATGCTAAGCAGAGTCCAAACCTGTTCGGGCGACTTGATGGACATCCTGTGATACATGCAAGTCCATATCTTGCTTATAGTGAGGTCACTTTGTTCATCGGAGCCTTTCTTCTAGTTCATGTGCACGATTACTTCAAGCAGCCTACTGGATGGGTTAGTGGAGACGTGCTGAGCGAGAGGATAGTGGCCACCACTGTCTGTGACGAATGCATAACAAGGAAAGAGGACAATTTCCCCACTAATTCAATGTCCATAAAGTTCTCGTTGCTCCATCTGTTAAACAGGTTCAACGTGCCATTTCATTGGCACCCAACTTTCCCGAGATTCTTTTAACACTCTTTCATTCAAATCAGGGATCCTAGCTAATCATCGCAAGCTTGTGCATAGCTCAATACTTGTTTTCGCCATAGTTTTTTCAAGACTCGTTCCGCGGCAGTGCTTCTGATCTCATTTCATATTCGAAATTTCAAGGAGCACGCGTGATTCCCATTCATTCTGAAACTCTCACAATTCCCTCTGCCATCGCGAACGATAGCTGAGTTTCTTCGAACATCTTTATAACTTCCTCTTTCGGCTTTGCGCTTGACAAGACGTTAGGCCTGAAAGCGTTTTTAAACGACTCGCAAGTGGTCTTCTGTCCTTGGAATAGGGGGTGCCTCTCGAACGTTGCAGCAAGTAGAAATTGGCTAAAAATCACTCCGTCAGGAAGATGACAAAAGACGTCATGTGATGAAATTCTCTCCCTTCGCATGGAGTCTGGTCTGTTCGAATTAAAGAAATGTCACGCTGTCGCAATCCAGCTCAAACCTTTGCACTAGAATGCCTTTTCCACATTACGGATGATGACGTATGAGACGAACCTGATTCACGGCAGTATCATTCCGTAGTTTGATAACAGCGACAAGTATCGCAGAAATTGTTTCTGTCTATGTTCACATATTTTCGTATGTTTTCCCATTTCGAGACGTGAAATAAATAAACAAATAAATAAACTTCCTGTTGCACGAGTCTCCATTCGCGTTCGTTGCACTGGCGTTAGTAAATTGCTTGCACCTTTGACGATTTCTTTTTTGCAGTATGAACGACGGCGGCTGTAGAATATATGAGATAATGGGTCTTTCTATTCCTATGAAGTCCCTCCCCCCCCCCCTCCCCCACCTCCCACGAGTAATGTGACTAGTGCTCATTTTCGCTTCAAGCACCATTTCATTAATCTCGCAGCATCGACTCCCTTTTATTTCTCTCAGCAGTCGATTTATGTAGCCTTGAGCATATGCTGAAGTTGTAAGCGACCGTCTTTCACGGCCAAATGACCGAGCACCGACCGCCGTCATCACCTCATACTGTTCCCATGTGATCTGTGCACCCATCGTCTCTGCCTCCAATAAATTGAAGAATTATGCATGCACATAACTTTCGACTATGCGCTACACATTCGTATCGCCCAGTAATTTGGTCGCAGGTGATGAATCATGGATCATACAAGATGCTCCTAAACGATTTTGGCACTAGATATCTCGTAGTCGTGCAGAGATAGTTCGGTCGAAAATGGATGATCGCGTAAGGAAGGCTGCGATAAGCATATGGCGAAGTATTCGCAGCAGAGAACATGGAAAGCTGCTAGAAGATGACACTGCAGTAACTGTAAACACCATTGTTGCCCAAGTTGAGAACATGATGAGAAAAATGAATGTGTATTCTTACTGGGGCTATCAAATTTTGTTCAAACAGGATGATGCGCCATCCTATGTCAGCACTGCCATCCTCCTTATCCGAGAGATATTGTTCCATCAGACTGCCATCTATTCCAGTAGTTAAAAGATCACCTGACCGGGGGGAACTTCAAGGACGAATTGGCATCCAAACCGCAGTAGAGCAACATTCCCAATCAAAACCTTTCTATAGGGATGGAATCATAAAGCTCGCTACCTGATGGCAAAGCGTTATCAGCAATAATGGAAAGTATGTGGTTCAATGAAGTTTTGTTGTGATAAATGTAGGCAGTTTTAAAATAAAGCCGTCAAATGTGACAGAGCTTATGAAACAATCTAATATATTTTCTGCAAGATTGTGAATTTTATATATAAGCAAATGCAAAACTGGAAATGCAGTTGCATAGTGACGAAGGGAAAGAAATGAAACTGCAGCGAAAGAAATAGACCCTTGTTTGCTGACAGCAAAAATGCATTTGTTTGCAGCCTCAGAAGCGCATGAAAGAATTTTTTTCTTTACAAACGATTTCGAGCAAATGGTCACGATCCAAGCATAAATATTACATCCACTCCTTTAAATGGCGTCAACTCTACGAGGCGCAACGCTGTAAGAGTATTCCACAGCCTTCGTTTTCGTTCTCATAAGCGATCGCTTCTTCCCTTATCTTTCCTAGACATCATCGTTTTACACTTCAAGCACTCAAGTTCTCATCATCTAATTTTTAGATTGTATTTTCAACTGCCAAATGCTGAAGTACAGAGCAGTTTATGCAGTTCAAGATGCAAGCACAAATACAATGCTTCAATGAGAAATCGATAATGGCGAACGATGGCAATCGATAACTGAAATACCGATGACATCATCTCTGAAGCGAGTTTTCGCTGAAACTGAAATATCTCATAATCGAGTTTTGTTCGCTGAAAGCACATCGAATTTACGATTTTCGGCCAGTTGATTGCGAAGAATGCGGGCAAAAGGAATGATTCTTTTCCTCGAATACAAACTCACCTATCCTCTTCTCATGCTCCTGCTCCGGGCATGGGCACATTTTGACAAGCCTGAAAGCCATAGATCTTTAGGCTTGTGGGCAGGGAAGGAAGTTGGCTAACGTTAGCCGAAAAACCCTCTTCAGTGATCTATGACATTTCTACAATATAATAGAAGTTGAAAAAACTATGGTTCCCAAAATTTTATGTGTTGTCCGCAGCCATTTATTAGTCAGTGTGGAATGTTGCTGAGACGATAATGGGCCATGGCATTCTGCGAGCGTGACCTCCAACGAAGCACTGAAATGTGTAGCAACCTTTTGTTCAAGGAGCCTTAAAAACATCAGGAGTGACGAGGCACGGCTGCTATCACTCGGGAGCGGAGCATCGTGTCTGCATTCTGCAATTTGCATGAGCCATCCCAAATTATTAGGCACCATGCTTGAATGTGGATGGATGTGTTTTCATCCAACACAAACTTGGTCGGCTTGTGGATGCATGCCACGTCCGGAGCATCTCAGTCTGCAGAATAATTCATTGCATCGCAACTTGCCCAAACCATAAACTACTTTTGTTTGCCATCTCTCGCTCGCGTTGTCCGTAGGTACGGTCAACTTTTCCAACTCATCAGGCTCCTGAAAATTTCGCGATGGCGCTTTCCGTTGGTTTAGATCTCAGCCACGCCTTCCATTATTTGCAGCAGAAGGTGGCACAGCATGATGAACGATTTTGTTGATTTCAGTCATTCGACGTTCATCTATCACTCGGCCTATATTGATAAGAACGCTGGTTCCACTTAATGAAAGTGCCTCCCCCTCCACGTTTGCCTTTGAGTCCGTAAGGCAAATCGCAACCAACCACTAAATTCCACTGTCTGTATTCTATATCCACCATCTGAACATTTGCGTATGTCTGAAGAGGTTGAGAATGGAAAAGATTGTATCAGTCCATCCTAGTACTTTAATAACTACAAAACATTCGCCCTCCGGAAGCGCTCTTTCTCGCCAGCATACTCTAACCTCCCAGCGCTTGGTGCGTGAATGGATTTTGGTTGCATAAATGTCGACGCAAGTTGATCTTAAATGCCGAAACATGCGTCATGGCAGAAAAGATGTGTGAATACCCTAAAGCGAGTTGGCATTGCCCAGCACAGATGTGTTGTTGTGACACTGACCGTATGATAAGATGCTTGAAAAGCGATCATGATTTCATCGATTTCAGATTGAACTCAATTGAACTGTTTCATTTATTGAGACGCCACTGAGGAGCTTTCCGAGTGTTGGCTTAAAACACACAAGTATAGCATATTCAAAGGTCGCATTTTAAGCACACTGCAGCATTCGACACACGAGTGCCCAAGCTGGGTACATCTTCGTGGATTAGTGAGGCATCAATGAATCATTAATAGAGCACTAACTAGTGTCCTTTAGCAGCAATGACTTGCGCTATGTTTATCGCGTTTCCGCTCATATCTGCAAAGGACCAGTTGGATGTAAATTCGCTTGCTTGTTTTCATCAGCCGAACATTTTGTAGATGTTGCAGTCAGCTAGGTTATGAATCTCAGACCCATCATGCAAATGTTGGTAGTGATGCAAAGGTGCCTTTCTGAAGGAACTGTATATCATTTCCTGCAGTCACCGCAATAATGGACAACTGGAATGAATGTTGTCAACGCAATCACTTCTAAGATCATAAGACAGCTTTTCGGCGAGGTGATAATGGCATCCAGGCAACTTCTAAGAAAGCTTTTAAGGTGCCTTCGAAGCGACATTTGTTCGTCCAGTACCAAGTCTCAGTTCTTTGCTGCAATGCTTGCCTCTGCGTGGATGTCCGCAAGTATAAACATTTCGGTCAGTTACGCATCTAATATTCACATCGGACGTTGCATCTGCTTAGCATTGTTCTTGAATGGTGAATCGCTACGTGCGATTCCTTCAAAAATGTTACCACTGTTTGCACAGCTTCATTCATTTTTATCAGCACAAGATTCACCAACGACACTCTTCTTTAATATATTTTGTCAAAGAGAACACCACAGTCGTTTGCATTCCCAGGGAAGGAGCCGCTTGGGCAACCGATCAATCTGTTTGCGGTGATGCACCAACATTTGTCATCATCGGTTGTATGCTTCATTCACCTCTTTTGAAGGGATGCGTTGTCACCATCCATTTTAAGTTCCCCGGTGTCATCTGAGTTTCTAGTAAACACGAAACACACGATTGGGAGCCTCGTTTCCAATAATGATGTCATCTGCGAGATTTGCGCCTGGCGCAACTTTAGTTCAGCGGAATAACTCTGATGAAAGCCTGTCGGTGGATACCATGAATGAGATGAGCTGAGATATCACTTCTTCTCAACCGATATTGGTTTCGTTATCCACTGTATATCGCAGACGCAGATCGGACTTTTTCTCCCGAGAAATTAATTTGACCCACTATGAAGGTACAAAACACTAAATGGGAAAATGAAGCAGGGGAAGAAGCCCAAGTTGTGAGCGATGATCCGGCTTGACCTCAAGTACACATCAGGCAATGTCGACTACAGTTTCGGATGGTTGGGCCATTTTTCAGGTGGAAATGCAGCATGCCTGGAACATCGTCATGTTCATGCATTCTCTTCGAGCGCAAATGAGCCATTTTTGTCGAAAAGTGGCGTGCCCGATTTTTGATAGACGAGCCGTAATGATCAAGGCAAGCTCTTTCCACTTCCCGTCCACTCTTTCACTTGTTCAACTTGCGTAGCTCCATTTCCCGTACGTGGTGAAGGCTAATATTACTCTTTGAAAGCACCTCTGTTATGTTTCGAACTTATCAATTTCGCCTCCAGTGTTTTATTATTGAAAACATTGTCGTGTTGAGCGCATGTACCGGTTGCTCCTTCTGTAGATCAACTGGAGGAAGCATAAAGTATGTTGCAGCATCCCCATATTTTCGCCGACAAAGATACAGTACAGGACATCTTACACGCGAAGGAAGTCGTCAATGTGAAATGAAGTCTGGTGAAGGCAGTAAAACAGACAGCTCAATCATATGCTTTTGTTTCGTCTTCAACGTTGCCTTCTTAATTCCTATATGCTCTTGCCTTGCACATCGATCCCAAGCTCGCTGCATCCATCTCTGACATTGCGCTTCGACAATCTGATTCCATTCTTGCTTAGATGCTGCACAAGGTTTATAAGCCTTCGAACCTGTACATGCTCCTGGCGTCATGCCACACGATCTGCTTATCGCCTCTTGATACTGTGTATCACGTGGATGATATCAATGAAGCCTGTGCAATGTTGAGTTTGTTCGTAGGGCGTTGGAAAGCCACCTCAACGACCGAGAAATTTTCCCTTTGCCTTTCATACAATACTGATCAAAGAAGACAAAGTGGTGCTGGCCACCTCCGACACGGCGGTCCTTATCTCTGGCCTTTGTGCAACAATACTCACTGATACACTTGAACAACATTTCTTCTTCAAATCACAACGTGTTTCTCATAACATTTTATTCCTCAAAGTTCACAATGCCTGAATCGCCACTTTTTCTATTGATGAGTCATCGAATGGAATCTACTCTCCTCGCAGTAAACAGATGTGCGATGCTGTGGTGCAAAGACCGTGAAAAAATGAAAGAATGCAATAAAATGGATCATCTCTTGATGCGAGAAGTTATATC
>JAARMF010002669.1:0-14792 GCA_022844705.1 Toxascaris leonina
CATCAATGAACCACATTTTGTCTCTCTATTTCCTTTCCTCTTGTGTTGACATGTTTGTTTGACGAATCTCATGGCTTCGAACGTGTTGACACCACTAGTGATCAACATCCGGAATGAAGAATAAAAGAAGATATATGGCCGATCATCAGCGCCGATTACGAATCGAAGTGCCTACCAACTGAGCCTTGCGGAATTGAGGGAGGAGCGACCGGAATTGGTCAATAGTCTCACTCATTCATTCATTTGGCTGTTTATCCTCTCTGCACCCTCTCTGCTTTATAATGTCCATATTCGAGCTAAGGACAAATGCTCTACTACTCTACGACTAGACTTTCTCATCGACTAATGTAATTTCAGAAATGACCAAAGCTAGAGGGATTTTCCGAAGATTTCCATAAATCCCGAAGCCGGTAACGCATTGAAGGCCAATGAGATTGTACTTTCTATATGACGTAAGACTGTGGGAGCCTCGATGATATTCAGGCTGTTATAGTCCCTGTGTTATAATCGTTCAGGCTGTTATAGACTCTGTGTTATGAACCTTGTTCAGGCTCTAAACTCAAGACGCAGAGCCTTGTGTCTCAATTTATTATAAAGATATGGGACTATCTGATCTCTATTAGATGTAATACCCCNTTTATTATAAAGATATGCGACTATCTGATCTCTATTAGATGTAATACCCCTTTTAGCATCGATTTGCCTTACTTTCAAGTGAAATTTTGTACTTGTATTCATTCAGCGGTTGCCGTCCCTTCCTAGCCATTACTCTTTCCCACTTCTCAATCATAAATTCTTTGAATATAGTGTTTCACTGAAATCTGCCAAGATTCGCTGCTATCAGCTGACACTTCAGGACTTCCATCTTGATTCATCCTTATCGCCCAAAAACAGGGTTGTTCTTTTGAATGATCTATTTCCGCCAATTTATTATCTTGACGCATGATTAATTTGTCACTGGTTCCTTCCATTATTATATTTTGCAAATCTTTTTGTAATATCCCTTCAGGCTATTATTTTCTCGGATTGTGGGTGATCCGATGCAAGAAGCCGGTAATTCAAGGTCACAAGGTCATATGCATATCTTATCAAGTTATGAATTCTTCGTCATTACTGTGCAGTCGAATCCCCTCAAATTATTTCATTCATCGCAATCCAGTTACTTTCCTCATAGAAGCATTAAGCCGAATATTCTAAATCTTTCTGAAAAGCCTTCCGCCGTTCGCCTTCAATTTTTCTTAAGAATCCACTTTCAGTTTGCATTCCGTCGAAACTTTTAAATCCGCTTTGCCAATACGAAATCCCTCTCAAAATTTGAAAAGTAGATATTGGTTTAAGTACCTCACTTCATGAATTTGCCTGTCGCTATCTTCGTAATGACAAATTCCCAAAGAAACTTATCCATCCTCCCAACTCCGTGGAAGGGACTTCAAATAAAATGATGCGAAGGCAATTAACGCCGTGATAAGGGAAAGGTTAGAACGATTGGAAATATAATTTTCGCTTCTCTTAGTTCTTTAGCTATTTCCGGAGGTCTGTTTTTCTTTGCGGGAAAATTTGGCGCATTTTTCATTTTTCTCGAGAACTAAAAGGTTCCCGCTCACGAAAGAAATAATAGGAATCACCATGTTCCTTTTATTGGAATTGTATACATTTTAATGAGGGCTATCCTATATCAGTGATCAGCACACAACACCACTTTAGCTGAATGAAATTTTTGTCGTCTCTCATTTCTTGATTGTGGATAATATCTTTGCTTTATGAATGACTTCAATGAATTCCTCATAGTCGTTAGCAACGATGCTCAAAATGCCGTAAGCTTTTCATAAAATTATGTTTTTAATTCACAAATGTATGGGATTTTCTGTTTTTAAACACTTAGTAGATTCGTACTAAGGGCGGAGAATTCCTGCACAATTTCCTTCCCTTTCCTTCGAGCTAATTTTCGAATATATCATCTGATTGCCTAAGATTACTCCTGTTCCTCTTACATTCCCCCAATTTTATTGAATATATATTCCAAGAATTCATGTAATCATTCCTTCAAACGAAACAAGAAGAAGTCTCATAAAATATAAGGCATTACGTCGCTTAATTCGATGCAATGAATTCATTAATTCACTGAAAAAAAAAGAATTTTTGAATAGCGCAGAATAATATTTTAATAGATGTGAGTGAGAATTTAATGAATAATAATCGCAATGATCGATGTAAAACAACTTCAACGCTTAATTAAGAGAGTTTTAGTTGTGATAAATAAGAAATAACTTTGCCATTTTTTGCTATAGCTTCGAAATAAATTTCGCCTCAGCTGAAATCTTCCTTAATGAAACCTATAAGAATCATGAAATCGGAAAAAAAAAATGAAATATTCATTTCCCATCGAGAAATCAATCAAAGATTTTGGGGGCAAAGATTTTCGTTTAGTTTAACGGAAATTGGCGCTCTAAATGATTGCAATTGTTGACGAATATTTCTACTGAAATTCATTATCGGATAGTGATGAGCATTTTAAGTGGTCAACAATGAAAGTGACAATGATCGGAAATATTTATTTCGTTTTGTTTCGTTTTCTATGCTTAAGTGCGCAATTTCTTTTCAATATTTGTCGCTTTTTTATGAGAAAATGTCACTATTCCGCGTTGTATATCACTCAATATTGCAAATCCTCAGATGAGATATCCTAGGCATTCTTCTGCGAAAAAAAAATTTTTTTTTCTTGCAGAAAACGAAGAGAATTGAATATTTCCATTCAAAATTGAATACATTGAAGTGGAAGAAATTTAAAGATCGCCGATATATTTTAGAGAATTATTTTACGAGTGATATTTTTTATTATTATTTACTACTATAAGAATTTCTTTGATTATCTATTAAGTGAGTTAACGTTGCCTCTCAAGATGACCCATGACCTTTTCTTTTCCTAGAAGCTTGTTCTCAAGATTAGCTGAATATTCGCATAATTTCACGCGTGCTTACTAGTTGCTTTATTATTTGAGTCATAGCGTATATGGGTATATATTCAATGTATATTGTCGGGTACTNAGATACTGAAGATAACGCTCTAAGAATAAGACTCTGAAGACAAATTGATATTCGATTCGTAGGCGAATTAAAGAAGGGATTCTCGACAAACGAGTTAAATTTTCTCCTCGATTAGCATGATGATATATCCGTGTAGTTTCGTATGTTATCATTGATATCATATGTTATCACTAATCGTCGGTCATTGATTAACAGTGATAACACTGATAAGAAGCACCTTCAAATATATGATAATACGAGCAAGACAATATTCAGAACACTTATAATACGGATGCAAATTAAATCGGTGCTATGGGAATTGATGCCAACGCAAAGAAGTACTCAAAATAATTTGTTGCACTTATGCAATTGAAACGTTAGAATTCATTGATTCAGTAATTTTCCTTCGTAAAGTATTTATTAAAATCACTTCAGTTTTCAGATTTTAATATTAACCAAACACTTGTATTCACTCATAAATATGGCCTTTGAGAACCGCTTCTCTAAGAAGAATCTGAGGATCTACCATTTTTACGGCTTATTCGGAGGGAGGAGGGGCATATGGAGTTCAAGGGAAGTACTTGTTCTCTCACGGTAGTGATTAACCGCACATGGATCATAGCCCAAATTTAATTGTATGCAAATTTTTGAAAAAAAAAAGTTAGACTCAAATTATATGGATAGGATCGGAATGGTGGATATGGAGTATAGTTGCAGCAAATTTGATACTCGTTTATTCAGTGCACAAAAAAATGCAGTCGTTTTTTGAAGAAAGCTAATTCGATGGTATTCTCCCACATTGCAAGAAAACTCAAGAAATAGCTCGATTCCATATTGTGCACTATCAACTTGATAACCACAGAGAGTTCCGAATTTGGTTCCACAGCTAAAACTTCTAGCCACCTCATCATNGCTATCAACTTGATAATCACAGAGAGTCCGAATTTGGTTCCACAGCTAAAACTTCTAGCCACCTCATCATTCTGTCTCTTTTCTTTCGGAGCAAGAGGAGGAACTGAATGAGGCAATCCACCTCTCCCTCCTGTCTTGTACCCTTGTACGCTTTTATCGATAGCCTATATTGGCGCAAAAATATTATAGCTGGAAGTTATCTCATCTTGCAAGCAACTAGCTGTTTCTTTATCAATTATTCGTCTTTTAAGGATATCTGCGCATAATCTTGATCATTATCGATCGAAACCTCTTATTTGCAACGCCAGAAAAGTTCATTTTCGTGCGAAAATAGAAATGTAAAATGCATGTTATTTGCAATTTTGCAAATATTTTATTAAATATTTTGTTAAAATGCAAATATTTTGTGTTAAATATTTCAAAGAGTATTCCAATAATGTTATTCATATGAACATTACTGAGTTACTTATTCCTCACTCGTTCTCGNGTCAATTATTCGTCGTTTAAGGATATCTGTGCATAATCCTGATCTTTATCGTTCGAAACCTCTTATCTGAAACTCCAAAAAAGTTCATTTTCGTGCAATCGACATGTCGACAATCGACATTTTACATTTCTATTTTCGTGCGAAAATAGAGATGTAAAATGCAAACAAGCCGTTAATGCGAGTTTGTTAAATATTTCGTGTTATTTGCAATTTTGCAAATATTTTGTTAAATATTTTGTTAAAATGCAAATATTTTGTGTTAAATATTTCAAAGAGTATTTCAAATAGTGTTATTCATATGAATATTACTGATTTACTTATTTCATATGATACTGATTTACAAATAGTTACTTATTCCTCACTCGTTCTCGGTGCTCAATCCTCACTCGTTCTCGCTGTCCCTAGAGATCGGTGTCTGCGTTTTGTCCACTCCATCTTGGCCGATTGTGCGTATCTTTCCACTGTTAGGCCAATCTTTTTCATGCTTTACATGATTGTGTCCATCTATCGCTTCTTGGCACATTTCTCGCATCGTTTCGATGGATGCGATGGAAGTCGCTTCCACGGAATGCCCGAGGTGTATTGAGCTGATCTCGAGTAGACGCTGCATTTGATGCGAGAAATAAATGCTTTGGCTGGTGCGTCGCGCCGTCTGACACCGAAGACTAGAACCGCCGTTAGCCAAAGATCATTATTGACCTTTGTTGAGCGTCCGGTGCCACGAAGCGAAAGCGGATGGATTTTAGCCGGTGATACGAACACTTAGATATGCGCAAGCAATACCCCTTCTTAACCTCTGTTGTTTGTATGTTGTAATTCCCTAAATGGAAAGTAAAAGTGATGGTGAATTTCGATATGAAGATTTTTGCTAATCCAAGATGATATATTTTGAAGAGTCCACTCAAGGGAGGAATGGTCGAAGAGAATTTACTTTAAGAGAAGCATTTCCCAGATGGAAATGTAGAAGTTCAATTTGAAGGACACTATATCTAGATTTGGTTTTTTTCTTTTCACTCAGAAATGTTTCAAAGCTGGTGGGGCATCGAATCAATATCGATAAAAATGGGTGGCACCCATGGGACTATCAACAAACAAAAGAATCGGTTCATGCTCGATTCTAGTTCATTAGGTGTTCGATGCTTGCACGAGTTCTTACCGAATGAAATTGAGTGTTTATTCGAGCTATTACGGAAGTTTCATCGACGTTTTAGCAGACACTCTCGNACAATTAAATCAAATCCCATCGACAGATTGAATTCAAAATATCTATTTCAAGTACTAAAGTTAGAAAATTATTTTAAAGTATTGTTCTCGATTAATTTGCTACGAGACTTAATTGATGTTTTTATTTTAAGTTCGATCTATGTAGATTAAGCTTCTTCGGTTTTCATCTCTTTATTACGAAGCGAATATACTTTAAATCTGAAATAATCGTTTAATCGATAAAATTTCTTATGAATTACTTGGTTAATCATTTCTTCTTTTCCTATTCCATAAGCTTCTTCAAGTAGGATTCATTCATTAGTCGACCTCTTTCTCAGCGATATCTCTCATATTGCATTATTCAGAAAGGCTCAACCATCCGAGAGTTTCGAACGATATTCTTCGATGGTCTAATTCGCTATGAATTTAATAGCAACTAACATCCCTTTCTATGAAGCTTAAATATTCTTCCTCTTATTCAAAAATGTTGGTAAATTTCCCTGCTCTGAGATATAATCTATTTATTATTTCAATAGTCTGATATTGGAAAAATAAGCTGTGACGTATTGGTATTGGACAAATTTTGGAAAAAGATATTCGAAATTTTGGAAAAAAAATAAGAGATTGGAAAATAAAGAAGCTGCTGTGACGTAATACTGAAGTGGATTGCTTTCGAGATAATTCGCCGAATAGTTTCTACTTTTTTATTGCTTCTATTAAATATGTGAATAGTTTTAAAGATGGGAAATTCTGGCTCAAGAGGAGCACCACATTCACCAAATGTAAAGAGACGATCGACGAAACAACGAGATGAATCGACATCACCGGTACGATTTACTGAATATCGAATCAGAAGCGAATCATTAGCACATACACAAAGGTTAGCGATTTTCTATTGTTTTGGAATAGTCTTCATCGAAATCAAATTATATTTAAATAAAGATCCCTCAAATATGAGATACTAATAACTAAAGCTTTTTCTTTTCAAAAATACTGCTGAAATGATTCGAATTCAAGCGGAGAATTTTTGCAATCAGGTTGGAAATTTCTGAATTCATGTCGAGAATTTTTGAATATAAAAATTTTCAAATTCAGGCCGTATTTTTGAACTCAAGTGCAAAATTGTTGAGCTCAAGTAGGGAATGACGTTTCGTATTCGAATCAAAAGATCTGAACAGCAATAAAAACTTAAAATAATATCCACTTCGATACATGCCAATCGACTCGTTGTCATATATCATTTCATATCGTTCCATCTTCCACTAAGAGTGCAGATTCTCTGACTCTAGCAGTTCTTGTGCCAAATATAACAGGCAGCAGGAGACATGCTTAGAAATATACCCTACGATATGTTATGGTGAGTACTACATAAGTAAGCTAACAAACGTGCCTTGGAACTGGCGTCTGAAGCCCAGACATTGTTCTGGTAGGAAGAATAGAAGGAGGAAAGCGGTTGAGGTTCATTTGTTAGCTCCTTCTGAAGCAGCACATTCGTCCCTGCTAGATGATTGCTTCTTTCGTTTTTCCTCCGGTTAGACAGGAATATACACCTCATCATGAACATAACTGAAAAACCCTCATGTTTCAACCCCTTAAGCCACATTCATAGCGAGGAAAAGTAATTTTGAGAAAATACATCGTCACGTTTCTTTGCCGCACAATAAAGAGTATCTTCGCCTCCATGTCTTTGTCTATCTCTCTGATCGTATAAAGTCTTATCAGCGATTCCTGAGTAACGTATGAGCTTGAGATTCATTAGGTACAATCATCGCCTTGTATGGTATGAGGAGGTTTTTTTTTGTACTTATTCCTATCCGCATTTTTTGTATATTTTTTCTAATTTTTCTATTTACCTATTCGTATATATTTATATGCGTCCAAATCTATTCGGAAATATGAGATAATATTAGCCGTATAATTCGCTAGAATCCAAGCATATTAACTCATTACCTTGTAATTAAGGGCGCAAGTTTGTTTTTGCGCTTCTTTAAGCTAAAATAATTTCTCTATAAATCACTAGTGCTTGTCATCGATCATAATACCACTTATGTAAGCGAGAAGAATGTGGCTTAGATTGGTGGATATTGATATTCATGAATTCGTAATCACAGTGGCTTTATTCGTGCAAAAAAAAAAGAGAAGAAACTCATTCAAGCAGTTTCNTTTCGGCTTTATTCGTGCAAAAAAAAGGAGAAGAAACTCATTCAAGCAGTTTCTATATTCCAAAGAGGTCGAAAAAAAAACCCATAGATTGTCTGCTTAATGCAGTGAGTCTCTTGAGAGAGATTTTCATGCTCTTCGATCGTAACTGCTCAAAGATTTGGGCATACCCTTTTCGCAGATTTCTTTTCAAAAGAAATTTTCCTAAGCCGAGATAGATAGCTCAATTAAGCGGACTATTTCTCATATTTGATTATATCAGATCAAATTAATTTTTTTTTTGTAAAAGCTACACACAAATATTGAAGTTTTTGAAACAATTAGAAGAAATAAACACTTAAGGAATGTTTTCATAAAAATGCGACGACAACTTCCGATCATAAACTCTCCACTCCAGTATTTATACTCAACAGCATATTTGTAACACCACTCTAGGAGAGCACAATATTTCCTGCCCTGACAGGCAATAAATTATTCAAATTCAAAAGCATTTCCACTTTATGAAGTGTTATATAATGTCAATTTGCAATGCTATATAACTTTTGCAAGAGGCAACAAATTCTTATGAAAGAGGAGCAAAAAATAATAAGAAAAGCTCTAATAAGAGAAATGGTTATAGTGGAGCATTATATTATGATTATTGGCTAATATAAATAATTGATGATCTCATTTGCATATATGAAATGAACCCAGTAATGATGATGTAGTGCAATATATCCAGCGCACAGTGGGATGCCCATTTTCGATTCATAGGGCATAAGGTGAACGCATCATTAAGCAATGACTATTGAGCCTTCTGCAGAGCCATCCACTGTAAATATCAGCTTTTGATATATATATCTAAGTATTGGGGGCCAATATTCTCGACCATCATTTTGGTATTTATCTCGAAGCTAACTTGAGCTTTCCTATATTCCCGATATTCGAGTTGATGCATTAATGTAGTGGAATTATTAGAAATATTTGCAATTGCATCTATTGCAATATTTGCAATAATTATTATTTATTCGTAATTTGCTGATGATAAAAAATTTTAGTGCACGAAAACTTTCAAGTTTTCGTCGTGAGGATGAAGAGGAGCCACCGATTATCGCTATCAATAAAAATAGGAGTAAATCGTTTCGTTCGACGAATCAACTTCAAACTACTAGGTAATGATGTTTATTTAGCGCTTACCTTTAGGCTAATGCCTGTAGCCTAAACATCGGAATTGCAGAGAATAAGAAAGAAAAACGAGTTGAAATAATTGAAGAGTGACGTATAATTGATGCCTATAAGAAGTGGACGAATCTTTGTCAAACTTCCGCAACACAGCTCTTCAATTTTGCTCCATAATTGAGTGATCGACTGTCGTATTTGATGGGAACAAATTTATGCCCAATGCTTAGAAAATTTAAAGTATTTATATTTATTTATTCGGAGATATTCCTATCAAAATTGCAAATGGGTGGATTCTTTAACATCTTTCCTCAAATACCTTAGAAGTAGGTGCTCAGCGTGCAGTCCTTACTTCCGCAAACAGCTTCGTGACTATATTTCGCACAATTCTTCGTGTTATTTTGCCTCATTACTGGGTAGACGGACCTGCCTTCCGTTCATCACCTGTCCTAAGAGATCCAACGAAGAGAGCTTTTGTCAGTCTCAGTCCTAGTTTGTGGCATCTCTGGCGAGAGATAGGCAACACTGCCTAATTCGACTCCTTAAGATCCTGCTCCAAGATCCTCACTTAACGGCGAATTGTTTAACANGTTAAGCTCCTGCTCCAAGACAATGCTCTCACTTAACGGCGAATTGTTTAACAGCCGTGTCAATTGTTTCTTAAGATGGAAAACATCACTGATAGAATGAATCTAAACGAAAAGCTGCCGAAAGAGAATGCGAAAAGGCTAGCTAACGATGACGTCATTTATCATTTATGGGACCATAAGAATAACGGCAATACGAATATCACTTATTCCTCGTTTTTCTTCTTTAGCTTCATTTTCCATTTTCCGTTGCGTTGAATAATTTCCATCCCATAAATCTTTAGTTAATTCTTCAAATCTTTTATCAATATAAAAACTCTCATTTCCGAAATATAAATCATTTAAATATTTTTATTATAATATAAATAAATGTTGTTCTCTTAGATATTTTGCGGGTGGACGTCGTAAATCCGATATATGCGAAACAACTGGACTTAGTATGCATCAAAAAGCGATTCTAACGACAAGATGGCGACAATTACCACAAGGGATTGTTTTCGATTTAGGCAAACGTGTCTTTGGCACACTATTTCAAAAGGATCCAAATTTATTGGTCGTTATTAATTTGGAACACCTACAAGGCACAGATAAATGGCGTGATCATGTCAATTTTCATATGCATGCTCAGGTGAGCGAAATTGTTTTGATGTAAAAGGAAATTGCGAGCAAAAACTCATTCGATTTCATTGTGATAGACTTATTATTGTCTCATGCTGTTGAAAGTGACTTTTCCTTAGCTTTATTCGCTTAGTTTAAATGAGATAAGCTTATGTGATAGGGAAAAAGGGGTAATCTAGTCGGCACATTTTTAAAATAGTTGCACCTTCCATAGGACGATAAACGACCAGTTTACTTGGTGCACGTACAGAACTCTTTTACTTGAGATGAGTGCGCCTACTTGCAGGTACCTCATGTGATTCGCAATCCCTTGAAGTCGAGATACATCCCATAGGGCTTACTGAAGAAGATGGAGGGCGATGGGCTACAAACGACAAATTGCTTTATATATGTAGACTGTGTGGCTGTATAAATATGACGTTGAAAGAACAATTGCTGAATAATTTGCTGTTCTAGCCGATGACAGAAGCTCATATGGAAATAACGATGAGATAGAGAGAAAATAACGATGCAAAAAGAGATAGAGAGGCACCTAGAATGATAGAAAGGTAGAAAGACAGCATCAAAAATGCTTTGAATTTAGTTTAAAACAGCTCCATATATCTCTCCTACGGCTACAGTTCAATTTGTTGATCCTAACTCTGCATTGCGAATAGACAGGTAAACATCGAAACGGAACAGGTAAATATTGAAACGGAACAGGTAAATATTGAAACGGAACAGGTAAATTTTGAAATAGAACAGGTAAATACTGAAACGGATACATAAATATTCTTTACAGCGATTCACTCATGCTCTATCACAATGTATGCGCCATCTTGCCGAACCTGTTGTTGCTGCGGATCGTTTACAAGAATTCGGTGCTAATTATGCTGAAATGGAAGATTCAGAGAATTTCAATCGAAGTCGTATACCACATAGTTATTGGGATCGACTTATTAGTGCAATGTCTTCAACGGCAAAAGAATTCCACGAAAATTCATCACAAAAAAGTATCATTAATTTATTTATTTTGTAATAATTTTTATCACTATTTTAAATGATACAATCTTCCAACTGAGATGAATAGATCTGACTGAATAAATGAAAAGAATAATAAAAATAACAATCATAGCATTTAGGAATTTTTAAGTTCTATAGAACAATTCATCTCTATTCTATATCTTCAAATGAAATTGATAACGCAAAAAATAAGCATCTAATAATATCATTCCTATAAATTCTCTCACTCTCTTTTGGGCAGATTGTTTCTGGAATTATGTCATTTATGGTGCTATTAATTTTGCTAAGATTGTAATTGACTAAGCTTTATTTTCCATTTTTAAGGTTTTTTTCTTATCGCTTTGCTAACTCTCACTTGGATACTTGTTTTCAATATGACAATCCTGGCGCTATATGATGTTATCCATCATCAGTCTAAGTTTTTATGAATTCTGGCATATCCAAGACGTCATATATCCGGGCATATTCAGGACAATATGAACATCACACGATATTACTTAGCCTCCCGTCGTTCAGAAACTTAATAGGAAGTATTAGGCTGTATCGATAGTGACAACTATTTTTCCGCTTATAAAACTTCTCTTCTTTTCTTATTTCAGGTCGAAGGAATTCACTATCGGTCGACGACGCTTTGATCACTAACAGAGACAGGCTAGAATTACAGGTATCTTCATTATTCCTCTTTAGGCAATGTGTGGATCGGTAGGTTCAAATGGACTGTGGTCTCAGTATCACCGTAGCTCTCTTCTGACCCTTTCCGCGCCCTCCTCTTCGACCCATCCTTCTCGGTTCTCCTCTCCTCTTCCCCCTTCCCTCCCACACCCCCCCTCCCACTCCCCCCCCCTCATCTTCCTCCCAGTGAGGAGAATTTCGTCCATTTAAGAAGAAATATGGCCTTTCACGTATATGAACAGTTTTCTGAGAATTTTATATCATTCTTCACATACAAATTGGAACCGAGTCAACGAGCGCACATTTAGCCATAAGTGAGCAACGATGAAATTTTTGGTGGGCACGAGGAACATTCGTGGTAAATATCATATCCTCGGTTCTAGCCTATCAGCTTATGTGGTACAGAGAGCGTCGACACTTCAAAATGTCTCTAAGTATGTAAATCAAATTTGCTCGTTCAGTAGTGTAACTAACCGAAATCCTCATTCATTCATTAAAGTTTTTTTTAGAATTGCTAGATTTTAAAGAAGAAAATAATGCTGATCGCAATATAGTAACCCCCCCCCCCCCTCCTCACCCTCTGTCTTCTTGCAATTAGTTAGCTATTCGATGAATAAGTTGGCTGAACAGATAAAGCATAGCGTCATATATCATGCTAACGTATTAAGCTGCCGATTCTTTATCCCAATTTTTTTTGTCCAATGAGATGCAAATTTCAGACGGATTCGACGAATTTATCTGCATGGAATGCATTAGCGACATTTGTTTCGAATCAAATTCGTTTCGGCTATGAAATGGAACGAATGCTTCGTGCTGAACTTAAAAAACTTGGCATAAATAATCAAAGGAAAGTTGCCTAATATAATTGCTAACATACATTTTGAATGATCTCGAGAAATGCGTGGATAATTATGTTTTAATGAACCTAAAATAATGGAGATTCGAGAAAAGAAGATCAAGCTGAACAGATGTGAAGCTCTACTTTCACAAGGAATTTGATGACTGAGTGAGGAGAAATTGTCCTTTGGCACCTGATGAGATTCTTATAGCTGCAATATCATCGAGTGAAATTTCCTTCTTCGTTTATGGTGTCACATAATAATTGTGGCGTACTTGGCGGAAGAACAAGAGGAGAGAACAGATTCAGATGGTGTGGAGAGAATATAAATCATAGTGAAGAGGAATGTGGAGTATCACGAAAGAATAGCCGCAGAAATTTGACATTTTTATGCATTTTATTATTGGTCATTACAACAAAAAAGAAATGAATCTCTCTGTTCCTATTTAATAGACCTATTCCATCGTCATTTAAAACTCAAGAAACAACAACGTTTTCGCTTAATAACCCTCCTCCCCTTCCCTACTCCCCCCCCTCCTTCTCACATAATCCTTCCTCATTTACCACCAACTTTTTCTCAAAATGACAACCTTAAGCTCAAGCTTAAGTCTCCTCAAATTTTGAAGCTTCAAAAATTCTTGATCTGAAAATCCCATTCAGCGAATAAGGGCACACGGGTTTCAATCTTGCTTAGGTGTGCTCATTTCTGTGGTATTCGTTTTCTCCATTTTATAAATGCAATGTTAACTTTATCAGCTGGTTTAAGCATAATATCAGAATTATGTATATTATTGTTAGCTAGTTTAATTAAAGTGCCTTTTCTATGAGATGTATGCAATGAGGCAACAAATCCATAAGAGTTAAGGCACATTATAAAAATATCAAAATTCAGACGGCTTGAAATGAATGTTACCTCCCACATCGTCACATCGCCATCGAGATTATATTCTTCCTTGGATTTGGCATTCTCTCAAAAACCGACTAAACCCCTGGAATAAACACAGCATAGGATTTATGGAAAACACCGCCCATTTTTGTTAGAATTCTCCGTGTATCTCCAGCAATATTGATAATGACAATCATTTTTGAGGCTTTCATAAATTATTTTTCGAAGACGTTTGCTAAATTTTTACTTTTCAACTCGATCATCTGTGGAAAATTTTCAAACATTTTCCTTTCTTTTTTTCTTTTCACTTCATTCTGTCGAACCAAAAATTTTAGGCTTGGAATCGAATGATCGAGTGAGGCAAATTATAAAACAGGAGAGGCGTGCGGTGAAAGCGGGGGGGTTAGTGGGTAGGTGCTTGAAGAGTCGACTCGTCCATCGATAGGCCCAAGTCGTCTGAATTCATATGCATATTTATAAATTATGTGCATGTTTAAATATTCATTTATTTATTTATTTTTTTGTAATTAAAATATTTAAAATCGGCTGAACATCCAATGAGCTGCTTCTTATAGATATATTTAGCGGTTACTAATGAGTACTATAAATAAATGATTATTAGAGAAGGCACACACTTCATTATATGCAAATTTTTGTTCGCTTTGCTAATATTCTATATTGTCTATGAGTGGTATTTTGTATAGTAAAAAAAAACGATGAAACAATTCAACGATTTGTTAATTAAATGCTTTTTTTTATTGTATTCGACCGGAAGTATTATTGCTAAGAACAAAAATATACAAAGAAACAATGATATAAATGCAGCTGTAATATCATCGATTCCCTCATCGATGCAGCTGACAAAGATGCCGCTACATTGCTGTTATGATAAGATTTTTGGAGCGCCTGGTGGTCAACTTTCTGGCGATCCATTGGGAAATCAGCCAGGAGTCGAACCCGAGTTTCTTCGCTTAACAGGCGAAGGCTCTACCGCTGAGCTACCGACCCAAAACAAAAATGTGTTGCTCCAAAATTTTTTTTGTATATTTATATGAAAGGCATACTTATAATTATGAAGGGAGAGATCTCATACAATTGAAGAGTGATTGCATTGTTTGTATAATCGGCATCATCTATCGCAATATTGGCATTATATCGATTTAGGTAGTCATTTCGAGAATCACATAATACGCAGCGGCGATACGAGTTCTTAATTTTCGCCTAGGTCGGTCGTATATATATATC
>JAARMF010002670.1:8342-22103 GCA_022844705.1 Toxascaris leonina
GAGGGGGGAGGAGGAGAGGGGATAGAATGGCTTTCTCGAGTTTTGCATATGCTTAGAGAGCACTAATAAACATCAAACCAAGGCTTCAATAAATAATATGCTTCCTAAGATAGCATGTTGAAAGCACTAAATGATATAATTCATAGGTCGACAAGATTTGCGCATAGTTGGAAAAAAGGGGGTGTTGATTCATCGGCATCTCGATTTGTGTCTCACCTTGGTATAGTGACAATTAATTAATGACTAACTGCCGAACTCCGTCAGGAGCTTCATAGAACTCCGGTGGAGCTCCACACAGCATGGATTATGACTTCTTTGAGCGAGTAAAAAATGAACGCATAGTAAACGGAAGGGCCAATTGTGACACATCCCATAACAATTTCGATCCATGAAATTTGCCCCTAAGTGAGAAGTACGAAGCGAAGAGTGAGCGAGATTAGGAGGGAGAAGTCTCGAAGAATCTTTTTTCCTCGAGATCATACGAGCAGAACTCGAAGACAGCTATGTCTATCCAGAGTATGCATTACAAGTGGACGATGACACGGATACGGGATTGAGTAGCAGAAGTAGAGCAGGATCAGTAGCCTTCAAGAAGCTCAACGATATCTCCACAGATAGAAAAAACGGCACCTCGTATGAAAGCGGATTTGTTCAACGGCACTATCTTTCCCTTATTGTTATGCGGACAAGAAAGGTGAAATACAACGATTGCAGAAGAGCGGAAGCTAGCGATATGGAACAATGTTAGATGGGTATCAACAACTCACGGCATATCTCCCGTGAGGATCTGCGGTCTCGTTCTGACATGAATGGCATCGTTCAAATGATGCATACTAAGAAATCCAGTTGAGTTGCTCGTTAGACAAAGATGAATGACAATCGATGGAGGAAGTGGACTATTGAGTAGCGTCCACGAAATCATGAAGAAAATCGAGGAAAGCCATCACTAAGGTTGAAGAAGCAGCTTAAGCTGCTGAGTGGGGATAGCCTGGATGGGACGGAATGGATGGAAGGATGGTTATCAACTGCAGCGATACATAGAAATGGGTGGATGAGATTGTCACTATCGAAAGTAGTGTACACAAGAACAAGTCTGTAATTAACAGACGTTTTCCGCGGAATACAAGGAAAGTAGTCTTAAATGTGCATTGAAAGCGATCGTTAAAGAAGGCTGAGACTGAACTGCGCAATCGATGCGCTCTTTTGCTGGCCTACTTTACGAGCGATCTATAATGTGATCGTTAGAAGACAGAAACAGAAGATGATGGCAGCTGAAAAGTTCCACGGTCGCTCAATGGCAGAGCGGTCGGCCGACAAGCGAGAGGATTAGGGTTCGTCACTCTCTGTCAACGAAGGTTTTCATTGGTTGGCAGAACACAAAAATATATATAAACATTGAAAACGTTTGCTAGTGCAATTGAGAGCTCCACTTTCTTAAAGCATTTTCGGTTCACTCAGCATCTATAGAAAACAATGTATAATATTTTTATCGTTCACTCAAGAAGGAGAACAGATTTTAACTTCTCACAAACAATGATGGAGCAGAAAGTAGGACTTGTCAGTGATCGTTGGATCACTCAGAGCTATCGAACAACCGGTGCCATCTGCGGCCTCGAACATCTCTATATCCTTCTGCGATTCTCATGATCATCATGTTCTAGTTATTCTGTCATTCGGGACACGTCCGCAGATCATGTAGTAACAAAGGCTTGAGGCAGAATTCCTCAAGTTACTCTTGTTGAACTTTGAGGTCAAATAAATCGGGAAACAACCGTTTTGAATAGTGAGATGCAATTTAGTCTCAACAATAGCTATAAAGCTCGGTCCCTGAGTCGGTGTAAATATTATCATAGCATTTTATTGACTTCTTATTCATTAAAACTAGAATTCTGTCAATTGTTTGACCGAAAATGAAAAGTTTATCAACACATGGCAACGAACCTGTCACTTTTGGCATGCTGGGCGACAGTTTTGCTACCGAGCTAGCATTCTCACTGATAACGTGAGACAGAACAGTAACAGTAATGTTGTGCATTTATCACAGGATTTTTTTGTTTGTCTCGTTGAAAGGTTGTTGTCACATCGATGAAATAAGGCACTCTTTGTATTGAAGTGACTCAGCAGTTAATATACTTCTTTGCAGGGTTATATTGCCAACGATACAACGTGCTTTTCAAAGTGTTTTGGCACCGTTTGCCTCATTGCATATCACAGATGCAGAGATCGTTGTTCTACATATGCTTCTATTATGGAGTGTTTTAAGTTCGTTTTTATCAGTATTTTTTAGCGCCTTTTAGTATCCAACGTCGAAATATTGTTTCCTCTTTTTTTTTTTTGCAAAACCAACGTTTAAAAAGGCTCTAAATAGAAAATAACCCGATTCCACTTCCGCTTCTAAAATGAGACTAAATTGAGAGTGAAAAATTTCAATTACAAATAAAATCGAGAGATTCAGAAGTGCTCAAATAATCACCAAACTTGACTATAGTTTTGGATATCAAAATATTGGAAACAATATTTCTATTCACAAACTTTTAACTTCGCAAACAAAATCCACCAATCAACTTCTTTGAGAGTGTTTAGAGCGGAGCCAAGGTTTTCCAGTATCAGGCCATTTGAGGCGCATTCTCTTGCAAATTGTGACCGGAAATTAAAAACAACATGCGATTGTTCGCCAGACTCTTATCTCCTCATTAACTCTTAGAAGTGGCTGTCGTATTGCCCAATCTCAAGTATTTGCAATGTGCTGTGTGTATGCGAATGTGTTTGAGAGTCAACAGAGTCAGTAAAATTCGCAGTGAAATGAGCAGAGGCTATATGACGGCTTCACGATTCCCCTCCCCACCCCTCCCTCCCCCCCCCCCCCCCCAACAGGTTGTGGAAAAAAAATAACAGATTTTGGGTGCGGGATTTGAGGAGGTGCTGAATAGCAGAAATCAAGGGCTTGGTTAGATTCTGTCTCCGTTCTTTCGAGCATCCGTTGGTTTTGTTGCGTAGGCAATCATCCGACGTGATGCTTCGTCTTCAAAATGCTAGTTTCATCTTTTTCACAGCCACGCTGGGACATCTGATCGCTTTGGGACTGACAAGACAATGTTCAGCTAGCTTGTCACGGAACCGCTCAATGAAGTATACACCAATTTCCGGGGTAATGACAAGTTTATACCTCATTTATTTCAATTTGCCATTCTACGGCCTGTAATTGTGAGAAAGACGGAGCATATAGCTGTGTGACTCAATTTGGTGCCCTCAGCGACATGGCCACCAGTTAGCGGCTTTAGGCTGCAAATACGGCGGCTATATTCCCATATTTGACGATTGTCACGCCCATGCTACTTAATCTTTTCTCCCTATCTTTGAGGGGAGCACTATCTGTGCAACTACACCAATCTTTAAGCCAACATTCAAACTATTCATCAGATAATTCCAAAATTTTTGACTACTTGAAATTGCTTTGCTTCATATACCATAAATCATCAATATTAGCCATTTGGATTCTTGTTAACTTCTTATATGACAATAGTCATCTGCAATGAGCATCACCGTCTGTCAGAATATCTTCAATTGTTTCACGATGGAGACACATTGTTCGCATTTGAAAGTTTTAGAAAGCATTTCCCAGCAGTCTCATATTCCGACAGTAAAAATTCGTAAGTTTGATATGGGGGGAGGGGGTTGACACATTTAATAATTAATAAACCACCGTATTATATATAGTAAAGTTTTGCGATCACTTGAGCATCTTTGGATTCTCGGTTTCAACTTTGCTATCGGAAACGCCTTTCGTATGGATATGAATAATTTTCAAGAAAGAAAACTTCGCACTAATAAGTTTATTTTGTTCAGTTGGTGACAGAAAGCCTAGGAAAAGACACTTAAAATATTTAGGAGACGGAAGTTGCTGTTTATAATAGCTTTTGATCATACAATCGAAGCTTGCTTCCGAGCAAATACAATGGGACGATGAGGTCTTATAAGCCTATGATATAGGAGAGTGAAAAGGAATGCAAATATTGTGGACGTTCTAGCGAAGGGGCTCTTGATGTTGTTCTTAAGCTGTCAAGTTTTTAGGGGCACACGAAAGGGATTATGAGATCCTGAACACCCGCACACCTATCTATGCCGGATCCTGAAATGAGCTCCTGAAATGATGTTTATTTGCGGCGCTGATATCAACAAAGATATCCTTCATATAACGTCAAACTTGCGCTCAACCGATTCAATATCTGCTACGCAAAATGTCATAGAAATATTTCCTACTGAGGGAAAATTTTGAACGTTAGTAAAGATGAATAAGCTTAAGAATGCTAAAGAGAGTTTGTTTTGCAGATAATTCATATGTTCTCGAGCCAACGAAGAAAATAATGCAGAAAAGGCGTGAATGGGCCGTTAACGCACTTCTACAACACTACGAAAAGACGGGTGTCGAAGAGCCTGCCGTACGGCTTGGAGAAGTTCTTTTGCTGCTTGGAGAAATCGAGGTCACTACTATGTTTCACTGTAGTCGAACAACGAAGATGGTGTACGGGAAATGGATTTTGTCGGGTCGAGAAAATATCGAAGGGCACTTCTGTGGTATTAAAATTGGAAAATGGGGAAGATTTAGGTAGAAGGGGGGAGGACGTTAGAGGGGGGGGGGGGGGGAAGGGCAGAGGAAAAGAGGTATGAAGAGAAGGATCTCGAAATTCTCTGATTCTCGCACAACACTAATGCTAATTCATATATAAGTAATAGTTTTGGAAATATATAGACTGCATATTTCAGGATTTAGTCGGATTTGAATTGACGGGGTTGTTGATTGTAGCGAATACAATCCTCTGCGGCCGTAAAGATTCTCCTAACTATTGATGACTCAGTCATAATTAAAATCTCCATTTTCTTTCTTCTCTTCGACAGCGCTATATCTCCACATCTCACTTCCTTCCCCCCCCTTCCCCTCCCCCTCCCCCCCTCTCCCTCGCCCCCACTAATAAGTGTCTTTGCGCTTGTCTATCTATGGGGTCATCATTCACTGTTTGAACATAACTTATAAGATCCAACACTGATTCGATAATGAGCTTTCCTTCATTGAATCTAACATTGCCTCACAAATTATGCGATAAGATGCGATAAGAGTTATTTAGTGTCAGATAATGAACATTTAGGGGACAAAAATTAACGTCAAATTGCTCCAAAATTTGAAATGAAAGAAGGATTAAAAGAAGCTAGGATTGGAGGGGAAGAGTGGGAGGGGAGAGGGGAGGGTAGAAGGGGGAGGGGAGGGGGAGGTGAGAGAGGAGGGGAGAGGAGGAGGGGGCGGGAAACATGCGTTGGCATTCCGTCATTCAATCCTTAGCCTTTCATATTTGCTAAATGCTCTATATTAAGAATATATGAGGAATAATGGATGTTTAAAAATCATTTGCTTATTATTTGCCCTTCAGAGAATACTCGATGGATATAGACTCACCCATTGCAATATATACACGACGGAACTAATAGAACTTGAGAAATAAATATAGATGATTGAAAGCATCGTTAATAATTGAACTAATTAATGCAGGTCCTTGATGAGTATTCATTGGAAAATACCATCAGCGATAGGTGTTTGCAAATTTCGTTAAGCAGTGGATATCATCGAATCCTTAACTAGGCTACAATTGACTTTTTGTCATAGGACGTTATCGATATATTATAGGTGATATGCAGTCAACACTGTTCAGACTATCAAGTGGCACAATTATTCGGCTATTGCGATATGAGCAGATATTGGTATCATCGGATTTGCTATGCGGAATAATTAATGCTACGATACAGGTCAATCGAAGAATCGGATGTGATCATCGAATGAAGTGTCGAGTCGATGGCGTCGATTTCTTGAAGCCAAACTTCATGACAATTGCATTATCGTCAAAACTGTTGTGATCAGTTCTTCTCACTTTTTTGCATTCTCTCATAGTGTATATATCATTCAAGATATATGCTAAATATATAGTTAAATTGATAAAAATTATGCGAATATTAAAGAAATATTAGAGGAGCAGAGAATCAGACAAGTAATAACGGTGATGGTATGGAACTCATATTTAACAAATTATATTGTCATCATAAGACAACTCCTCAGTTCTAAGCTTAACTAATAATATTAGCTATTTCAGTTGAAAAAAAAGGTTGAAAAATAAAAGGTTATAAAAGTTTTTTTCAACTCTCCATTTCTTTCTTATAATCGATTGTCAGGGGAAAGGCGACAACTGTCCATTCAATACGAGATCATCCGTTGAATAATTGATTGTATCTAGCGATATGTCTGTCTTTCATATTCTCCGATAATTTTCAGGATAATGAGGTTTATTTTAGGTTCAAATATCCCATTTCAGGGTGAAATATTTTTATTTCAGGACGAATTTTAAGTTCAGGACAATTTTTATTTACGGATAATATTCTTATCACAAGGACATTAGAATAGCTTCGAAATATTGAGATAATAATTGGTGTATTCATCGCATAATAATATTCATTTATGAATAGTCGAAAAGAAATGCTGTCACCGAGGTGAAAATATGAGAGAGATAAATGTTTATAAAAGTCATTTCTTTTGTTCCTTTGTTGCGGTCTTAAAATCTTTTATTTCGGCACAATTGGATAGAGGCTCAAGCCATAAAAACTGAAATCGATTTCGATTCGTTATCCCGATCGCCCTATGTTATTGCTAATATCAAGTGTCGATATATAAGGTGAACGGATGTCATCATTCCCTTCGTTAATTTCGGAGGGATGTCCATAGAAATCGGAACTTGAAAAGGTCAATTAAATTCAATTTAAAAATGAAACATTCAAAAATGCGAAACTTTCTATCGATTTTTCGATCATGAGTTCAAAGGTTCTCACAGTTTATCAAATATTTTCGGGTCACGCGGAAAAAGGTCATTGCTAGCAATATCATAGCTCCAGCTTCAGTTTCCATAAGTGAAAAGAATGGTGTGTGGAAAATTTTTCTCCAACAAATCTTCGATTTCCTCGAGAAATTTCCGAGTGATGAGAAAACTCGAAAACGGTCAGGAAAAGGGATGATAGTCTATTTATAATTCAAATATTAATTTGTTTACAATTAAACATTTTTCAATTTATTTTTAAAGCGAAAGTGATAATGTTCTGTGTCACATGATTTCAGATCGATTTATTATTTGTGATACAACAAGAGTCGATTAATAATATTGTAAAAGTATCGTTATATCTAAACAATAAAAAATCGGAAATAAAAATGAGTCCATCGAATCGGATCAAAGAATTTCGGCCGAAAAAACAATGAAATCCGAGTCGCAACAAGAATTCTTCTAATCGATTTCCCACTTCATCAAATCGAAATGAACGCAATTGCTCTCTTATTCTTCTATTATAAAACGCTTAATAACTGATCACCAGTTTATTATTACCTTTATTTTGCATATACCTGTATATTGATTGTTCCTCCAATATTTGTTGCTGTTTAAATTTAAGTGGTTGTTCATTTGTTCTCTCATATGTATTAAAGTTTTATGCTTATTTTATACCAAATAACTATCGAATATTTCTCATTCAATAATTATTCAACTATTTTTGACTTATAAAAATTTGAAAATATACAAAGATCGAGATATGGAACAACTCGAATCCAATATCCGATAGTCTCAATAGCGTAAAGATTTCAGAAGATTGGGAGAAACGAGATTCCATGCTCATTGAAGCATCAACGATTACTCAATTCGAGAGGGATGAGTGAATTATGACCAGTGCTATAGCGATCTTAAATTATTTACATTGATTTTATGAATAAATGTAAAAAATCGGTAAATACGAGCCCGGCTATATGCCATATATCACTGATTTTCCATAATTTTCCTCTCTCTCTCCCTCCTCCCTCCCTCCCTTTGAGAAGGAATTTGAGCTACATAATTATTGCTGCATTATGTTGAAGTGATTGGTAAAGCATGAATTGGTCAAAGGTCATTAGTCATTGGTCAAAATATTGGTCATTTTCATTCCAATTATATACATATGATTGTGCAATTTTTGTGAATGATTTTATATGTATTTAAGTCGATCATTGTTGTACAACAAAATGTGAAAGAAGAGATATATTGAGCTGAATTTATTTCCTCGACATAAATCATTGAGAATGGTACCCGTTATGAGTTGTATGGTATTCCCTCAAATAAGAGGATATATTGTTAGAGAAACACGTTGTCACATTCATCGACGCCTAATAGATATTAATATTAGCCTATTTATAGACATCGTCATAGCATTTTTATATGAACAAAGTAATAGAATATACAATTGGTCATCATATCGAAGGACAGGAAAGAAAGATGATATTAATAGTGAGGGGAAGGCGGTAGAGATGGGGGAAAGAGGGTTAATGACAGTAAGATGGGAGAAGTGCTGATGGTGAAGGGAAGAGAGGCGACTGGAAAATATATACATAATAAATATAAGCTGATGGCACCGTGAAAGACAGAACGATGATTAAATGGATAGGGAGATGAGTGTTCACCGAGGTAATGGAATATACCACTGCTAAAAAGACCGGAAATCTTTCCTTTAATTTCCGCCCGCGAAATATTTTAAATCTGAGAGAGTCTGCAATTTGTTCCATTCATGATCTAAGTGGCATTTACGAATTTGATTTTGTAATGATTCACATCAGTACATTTATTTTTTATTTAAATATCTCAGAGCTTTTTAGTTAAGCTTTCACAAAACTAATCTTCATGCTAATTTGCTGAATTCCACTGGGGAGGGAGAGAGATGAGGAAGAGAGATGGATAGTNATGATTTTCGAGAAGGGAGGGAAAGAGATGAGGAAGAGAGATGGATAGTTGAAAAAAATGATTACCAATATAAAACTGCAGCTATACATTCATGTTATCATCAAGTATAGAAAACAACAAAACACAAAACGTAATATTGGACAAGAAAGTCCTCGTCATAAGCATCAATGAAAGGTGTCGAAATGCGACAACCATTCGTTTTGCATTTCGTCCGAAAAAATAATAATAATAATAATATAAATATGCAAGTATGGCATTTCGCCAACTTTTGTGAGAAAAATCTTGTAGACGATGTAAATGAAACCAATAGGGTTGAGTTTAGCATCACACTTAAAATCGCTCATGTTTGATGTCATGTGGCCTCAATATCTCCGGTCTCCATTTGAATTTTCCTGGTGGAATCGTATAAATATCATCACGTATCGCTAAATAACGAATTGTCTCATCGGTGAGATACCATTGTATGATGCCCGTAAGCATGAGGATTGTAATGCAAATAATAAGAACGATTAGATAGGCATCGAGATGTAGTTTTTCTGAAAATATGAGACTTCAATTTCATCATATATTTTGAATTTTCTGGATTGATGTTTGAAGGATCGAAAGAGTTCCAAGCTGAAGTGGATCTATGAAGTCAGTGGGACTCATGATGTGCATTTCCACTGACTTCATTTACTTGCTAGAGCTACACGAGATTAGAGTTGCTCAACTTGAGTTGCTCGCTTGTTTCTGATGACAGCACTCCTTCTCAATAAAATTCGGGATTTTAAATGCTTGTAACATTGTCGCGCTAGATTATGTTCATATTCAGCTAATCAATGAAGCGGTGAGAATTATTTCTTCATATTTAGTTGAATAGGGGCGCCGCGCTATAGCCACCGCTAGAGAAATTGCTTTGAATTAAAGATTTTTGCTACATAACCATTTTATTTTATTTCCGATTTATTCCTATTATGAGTAGATGATTATCCTTTCCATTCGGAAACAAATATATTTCTTGGTAATTGTGCAATACTAATTATATTGACACTGAGTGAATCTACTGCAACTTTCCACCTATTAAACTCTATAACTAATTCGCTGATTAAAAACAATGCTAAATATTTATCTTACTTAGAACTTCGAAATCTCCTTCGAAAATGCCAATACCAACGGTTAAAATAACCGCAATTGTAGCAATCAGTTCGAAAGCCTGAAATTTGAGATGGAATGTGATTTAAATTTTAGAAATTGTTTTTTTTCAATTTTAGAAGCAAATTTTCAGAAATAATATAAATCGAAATATGTTAATTAATTGTTCGAAGGAGCTCCTTTAGCTATACGAGTGATACAATAGGGGCCTACAAGCGAAAATACTGTCAAATGGAGGAAATTTACGGAAGGACAGGGAATTCGATCTTTCACCAGTAAAACATTTTCGTTTTAAATCATTCATCTCGACTTCCGACCAGTATTCATTAGATCATCAAAGGTGGTGATCAATCACTGTTTATCTTCACTATAAATATATTTATTCGCCTCAAAAGTGTTCAGTGATCTTGGGATTATAGCTTGGATACGTTTTTCCGATCAGCTTAGATCTCGGATCAGAAATGTCCTAGATATAGGTGAGTGAAATATTTACACGAAAAAATTTTGCATTCCATTTCTTGCCTATTTTTGTAGAAAATGCACATTATTATTTCAGTCTATATCTTCACGGATTTCTACGTCCGTGTCTGTCTTTGCCTGTCGGATGTCTGATAGCTCCGGTACTGAATCATAATAATAATCGGAATTAATTACTGTTACTATCGCAAAAAGAAATTAATTTTTTTTTCATGCATTCAATAGCTACTGCTTAAAAATTGGTCTTGTAGGATAAACAACGCCTTTCACACTATCCCATGTCAATAGAGCAAAGTATCCTCGAAATCTTATAAGAAATACGGAGACGTAAAGCTCAATGAACATCCATGCTTTTCCTATCAAGCAAAGTTAAGCTTTTTCGAATTTTTTCTTTGTTCCTAGAAGGGAATAAAATCTGAGGAGAGAGCTGATTTGTGGCATCACACCACTTCGCAATTGCATTTGAAATTTATCAATAAAAGAATAAAATATAAAAGCTAATTTAATAAATTCATTCGAGTGCAAAAATCTTTCAAAGAATTTCCTCTGTCCCGACCAATACGAAATAAAAATCCGACCGATATTAAATGCAAAAGAGATTTCTTTTTCTTGAGATTTTCAAATGTGTATAGATGTTTTTAGAATTTAGTGAGTAGAAATATAAATTGGGCATCGAATATCGTCTTATAGTATATATTTTGCTGATCAAAACTTCAAATTCATTTCGAACTGAAACTGCCGCCGATACGACAGACAACGACAGACACACTTACAGACTATTGGATTCGACATACTGTTAACGAAGTTTATTGTATTAAAGTGGAGCTTATCTAGAAATAAGACATTGCTATAATGCGCTAGAAAGTGGGAATCTATAAAAAGCATATAAAATGACCTATAACTGCATAGATTCTCACAAAAGATCTCAAAGTGTTAGATAACAAAGTAATTGATAGCTGATTTCACTCTTTTTTCGATAAGAAAGAATCCATATCACTACTGATAAGCAAGAATTCATATCACTACTGATAAGAAAGAATCCATATCNATCGCTGCTGATAAGAAAGAATCCATATCACTGTTGGTAAGAAAGAATCCATATCACAACTGATAAGAAAGAATCCATATCACTGCTGATAAGAAAGAATCCATATCACTTACGATCCATAATTTTGTATATTGAATTTTTTTGCGTTTCTCCTCTTGTAAACCACTAATCACAACACATAATATAGTGAATGCGCCAATTGAAGAGAATGTTAGCAAATAAACAAAAATCGTATCCCATGCTGCATATAATGCGATAAGATCGAATAATAATCGTAATGCAGCGATTATTTTTAACGCATTCTAAAAAAAAAATTTAAAATAAATAATAAATAAAAATATTTATTCGATAAAATATGAATTTTAGAATCCCAAAAATTTCACGATCAACAAGGATGGAATATTTTGTCTATCGATATTTTTCGTAAATTATCTCGACCTTCCGAATTATAGAGCGTCAATTTATGTGAACGAATTATCACTAAGCTATAGAGAGTTCACTTCGGCATCACAATCATTTTAGTTCTAAATGATAAATAAAGCCGGAAAATAATGACCGTTAAATTTCAGGCCTTTTCGATTAAATCTGAAAATCGGAGCAACAATATCGAGATAGGATTATCTTGAATTCGAGTTGGAAATATCTTGCTGAACTGCATCCAGATGCATTTCTCCTATAGCAAAAAATATGCTCACATAAAGATGGATTAAATTTTATGAGATATGCAAATAATCATTTTTAAGGACATCTTTCGACGATATATATTTTACCGATAATATTTGTTAGATAATGCAATAAAAATTTCAGAAGGAGGGGAACGAACCGTAATCCGCATACAGCCAATGAGACATTTCGGCTCTTCGAGAGCGGTCGTCTCATCATCATCTTCCTCTAGAGACAATTGAATTGAAAATATTGGCTTCGATTTTGAATCCATCTGAAATTAATCTAAAAAATTTTCACTTTATCCAGGATGTCAAACCAGGATGAAAAATTCCGCAGGATGTCAAAATTCGCGCTATGCGTGGAGGAACTGGGGGGGGGGGGGGGGGGTAGGGGGGCATATCCTGGTGGTACACAGATCGGATGGATCCATTTCCTCCCCCACTTAGTTGTCATCTGTTAAATGATGAGGACACAGTCTCTCACATAGAAAGACGAAAGAGAAAACAAGACATGCAAAAAGAATATGTTGGATGCATAAAGGAAGAAGGAGGAACGGATGAAATATGCGGCGGATTTGTCTCATTCAGTTATATATTCGAAATGAAACATCATTGCAGTGTACTCTTACAACAAACTAAAAAGCAAAAAAAATATTTTAGATATTGACGGTAGTGAGAAGAGAACAAAGGAATAAACGTTGAGTGGAAGGATCCTCTGTAGATTTCTTGAAAAGAGAATCGCCGAAAATGGGCACGATTGGTGGTGCGGTGAGCTGTTTATGAGCAATAAATGAGAGCGCTAGAAGGGCGGTCTCGTTTTGTGAATTCATGCATTTCCTTTTGCCATCTTTCCATCCCCCCTCCCGATCGCATTCAATAAATTTGCTCTCGTCGGTCACGTTCTTTTTTCCGATCGTGCAACTCGTTCTGCTGCAAGCTACACCATTCATCTTACAATTTCTTGTGTTCGATTGCACAAAATCTATGAACGATACTAATAAGAAGAATTTTCTTGCAAGGCATTTCCAACACTTTCATTTGAGTCTTGCTGAAGTAGTCACCGCTAGCAGCGAAGTTTAATCAGTGTGGTTGATAGCGCAATTATTTAGTGCATCGTACGATAAATGCAAAATATCAAGTTCAGAGCTTCTAGTGAGCAAATGTTTTTTCTCTTACTATAGAACTCATGAAGATTATTCATTTTTATTGTGATGGGGCCGAAGTAGAGGAATGTTGTGAAAATTGATTGAAATCCTGAGATTTGATGCAACAATTATGGAAAAAACTGATACAAATGATGAAAATATATGCACCGGTCAGAAGCAGATACAACGCACTGGTCGATTCTTAAGCAATCCGTGGAAAGTGCGAGCTTTAGAAGCCTTTAAATAGGCTATCGCGCATACGTATCACACCATATATAATTTAATGCTTCACAATACGGAATAATATCTTCACTTAGAAACGTCCGACGGATTTCTGGAGGCCGAGGATTCCGGCTAATCGTTGCGCGATCGGTATTGAATTTCAGTTTATCGTTCATTTTATTATCATACTATTTGTTTCTTCCCTAGAAATTGCAAAACATTAAATTTATATTAGTTTCTCAGAAATCTACTACGCTGTACTTACGCCATAGCTATTCCCCCCC
>JAARMF010002674.1:0-10293 GCA_022844705.1 Toxascaris leonina
TCAGTTCAAAACAGTGAATTCTTCGTACGTCACATTGCGCTTCAAGAGTGCCAATTATCCCATCAATCTTCTAAAAAATAATAAAAGTAATGCCGACTGAATATTTTCGCATATGAAATTTTCTACTTAAAACAGTGTTAGCAATATTCACATCAACACCTCACATATGTGCACAAATGGTAATGCTCAAATAATGCTTCGTTTACTTCGTACTCTATATAAAAAACAATCGTTCTCGCTCGAATATTGGCCATATCCTTTACGCAAGCCCTAGAACCTTCAATGCACACCTCCCTTATCACTGCTTATTCACGGAAAAGATCGTAGAGTCAATNNNCCTTCAATGCACACCTCCCTTATCACTGCTTATTCACGGAAAAGATCGTAGAGTCAATGGGGGAAAAATTGCCATATATAAAAGAAGTCGACCTGTCAACATAATTAAAAACGATAAGAGAAGTTAATATGGCGTATAAATTTCCAAACGATATTCAACTGCAATCCCTTTTATCTAATCATTTGATAGCTACATTAAATGACAAAATATTCATACTCCACTGTAATAATGGCAAGTAATACTCAAAATTTATAACCTGAAAAATATGAGTTTCTCACCACAAACACTAATCAATTTACTTTAAAGTGCCACTTACCTTTTTCACTGATGCGCAAAAAACACTCCAAAATTCATTTTATAAGTTTTCGACATCGATGAACAGATCATCTCGGTTTCTCTTACCCAATAATTTCAATCGCCATGCATATCTGGAAGGCGGATTAGGAAATGACAAACTTTCACTAACCATAACGAACTATCACTGATGAGACTGATGACAACAAGAAGAGGCTGCCGGATTGTCACTTCTCCAACGACGTATAACCCAACTGTAGGCGGCCTGAAATACGCAAGCATTATTCACCACATTCGACCTAATATTGAGCGATAGCGGACGCGAATTTTGCGAGTAAATTTCCGTGAATTTGCAAAATACGTAAAATTAATGATAATGGTGGCAGCAATGATAACAGCAGCTAACAACACTTGATAACAACGATAATAATGATAATGATAATGATAATAAGAACGATAATAATAATAATAATAATAATAACAATAATAATTATAAAGTAATAATAATAATAATAACAATAATATTAGTAACAACAGAGGTCATAACACTAAAATAATGGCAACAATGATAACGAAAGTAGTAAAAATGCCATCAACAACAATAACGGCAGCGCAACAATGAAAACAACAAAAGATATGACAAAAAAATGATGTCAGAAAAAATGTCAACAATACAGCACTAATAACACGACGAATGGCGATAAGAATGATAACAACAGGTGATAACAAAGGGCCATACGAACAACTGATAACAGGTGAGAAGAATAATAATAGCGCTGATAACCGCTTAAACAACAATTATACAACGATATATGACCACAGATGATAGTGCAACAAATGACAGCAATGATAACGTGGATAAATAAATGATACAACCAACACTGACAATAGCAACAATTGTGCAATAAGCGATAATAATAATAGTAATAATAATAATAATAATAATAATAATAATAATAATAATAATAATAATAATAACGATAATAATGAAAATAATAATAATAACAACGATAATAATGAAAATAATAATAATAACAAAACTAATAATAATAATAAAAAGAGGAGTAATAAAACAACATTCCCTCAGTAGTAATAAAAGTTTAGCACCTTTGTCGTACCAAAATTTATTGTCATACCCTACCAATTGCATCGAAAAGCTGCATGACGACTACTGAATTACGACGGCTGAATACCCCCCCCCCCCCCCTTCCCTCACGGCGACAATTGAGGGAATTTGAACTCTTCATCGTTTTGCAGATCATTGCATCGAATTAAATAATTTTCTAGAAAGAGCTCTGTGATTCCACAAATTATGAGTCTTACAATGGAAGTTTTGCAGTCGTTTGTGAACAGATATTGAGATATCGCTGTGCTGTCCGTCGAATACAAACATCCGAAAGCAAACGTAACACGCAAATGAATGAAAAGAACGCAACAAGTTGAAAGCCGCACTCCACATACATTCACTCAACCAGTCAACTTAAAAGATTTTCTACTCAACGTTTTCTCCATTCTCGATACCTATGAAAGCAATGTGGACATCGCGTCACTTATACTAAGACCTTTGTCTAGTATTGCTCCAACCTCCGTGCCATATTGTACCCCCAACTTCGCCATATATTACTCAAACCAAGCCGCCGCGGCTTTTGCAAGCTAAGCACGCAACAGTTGTAGCCCTCCTTCCAAACTGTGGGGATCATCTAACCAAACCTTCAAGACAAAAACGCTTTCTCCTTTCCAGTCCACGTCACATCGAGTTCATCTGTCTGCGCTATTCTCATCATGTTCCGTAGTACCTAGCGGCAAACCTTAGGTCAATTCTCAGTCAGGCATCAATCGAATTCCAACAAATTTTGCTAAATGCTCAAGAGATTCTCAACTTTGCGAATTTGCGAAAATATTGTCCCCCTCCTGGAGCAAAAAAAGTTCTTTCAAGACGAATAGTTCAAATAAGGCGGGTGGGTAATGTTCTCTACGAAAATGGAACAATATGAGGAATGAGTGTATTCATCTATAAATAAAATAATAACATGTGTTTCACAATATTACTTCCAAGGATGCAGCAACTTAAGCAGTAACTCCTCACATAGCAGAAAAACTTTAGATACGCCCATAATATCCAACAATAGGCGAATTTTCCAAGTACCCAACACATTCATAGATCGGCTGACGGAGACATTAAATCATAGATCCACAGATGCACTTTAGGCGTAGAAAAAAATGTTGCACGGTATGGTATATACAGCTATGATATATACTGACATTTTTATGGGAAATTTTTATCCCGGCTTCAAGCAGTTGGTTGCAGCTTAACACCCACCACTAGCAGATTGCAATAGTGATTGTCACAAGCCCCTCCCCACTTCAGAAGAGCTCGAGAGGTACTCCACTCTATTATGGAATTTACCAATCAAGTGGCAAAGGAAGCGGGTTCAAGCCGAAAGTGAAGTCCTAGAAACCACTGTAAAACAACTCAAACTCCGATGGAAGTGTAGTTAAGTTATGCACCTAGCTCACTCCTATATAGCTCGTTAGCTCGTGAACCCATTAAGATCAGAACGAAAGCAATGTGTAAGCACGATTAATACAAAGATACGATGGTAAAGAGAAGCAACGAGAAATAAGTGGCAGTGAAGACAATTGACGAGGCAAGAGAAGTTGCATTACTGCGATGTGCAGCAGTTGGTGTCCGCCAAGAAACGGCCCAACATCGCAAAGAGTGAACGAACGGATACACGCTGTAAAATAGCTCTCTCCAATCCACACCACCTTTGACGACTGTATGTATCATCCCCTACAACACCAACAACAGATGCCCAAGCCACTCAGCAAACAGTTGTCACAAACCATCCACAAATTGTTCAGGAAATTCGGAAAACAGAGGAAGTCGGAGATTATGGGAGAGCGGGGAGGGGGGAGGTGAAGTGAATAACAGCCATTACCAGCAATGGATTAGCCATCCTAAACCCTCATACTGCAGCTTGGGCACTAATTTATGGTACAAATAACTGCTGACTATTTTGCCACTCTTGCAAACCTTGTATGGATAAACGTCCCCTTTACAAGATTATGGAAGCGGTACTATCTGACGAGTAGCTAAGAGGCACATGGCTGTACCTAACCTCAATCAGTACGATGGTACTGCATGACGTTTATTCGACACGTTGTTTTCACAGCCTTTCATTTATTTCATCAGGAAAAAACGGCTACCTTTCCTTCTTTACACCACTTTTGGCATATTGTCCTAGCTAAGCATTGCACATCCTCTCGACTTCTCTCACCTCTTTCATTTAGCCTTGTAGGGTGAATGACTGCAGAAGGATCGACGTAATGATAACACTAATTAATAGCGTTAAATGAAACGTATATGGCAAACACAAGGACGACCTTAGACACTTTACAAAACAACTGCGACAGATTCAACCATATCATAAGAATTGGCCACCACCAGCTAGCACACCAAAAACCTTGCAATACGCGATGACCAAAGCCAGGAAGGGAAGTTGGGCATGTATGCTTAGTACGTTCCATATGCTCACTTTACGCTCATCCTCGGTTTCACCGATATCACACTATCACATGAGAGGTGTTCCTCTTCACGAACCCAACTACCTAACCCAGTAAATATTGCAGACTATAGAGGTAGCAAACATTTGAAACAATAGGACGGCATCAAATTCCTTTTAAAGCAATCTCGGATCATTCCAACACGAAACATCACACAAGAATGCTAGATGAAAATAAAGGATAGCGAAGAGCAGAAACGATAAGCGCTCACTAAGCGATCTGATGAACGCGAAGTGTGGAATTGCAATAGCCGATGGGAAGAGAATGTCGAAACCCCACAGCCGCACTCGATCGATTTCACAAAAACAACTCTGTTCAATGAATCAGAGAAAAGATGCTCGAAAAGAAAACATATTCGCTCGCTAATAATAGAACGGCCGATAAGAAAATTCCATCGCACTTAACCAATTTGAAATGAATCTTATACAAATTTTTTCGTAAAAATCACTGAATGATTTCCATAATCAATGCACAATATGCAATGGAAAATATTCGATGAAGTAATTTGTTGGTAATAATAGGAAATTACCTCCAGTAGTATATGAGTGAGTTGTACGGTCTTCCTATTAGAGCAATGGCGAGAATAACCAAGTTGCAGTAGCCATTGCTGAATTTAACAAAATGTGAAATAAGAAAACATAATCCCCTCTATGAGATCTTCTTGATATCAGCTTCAGAACACTCCCTGACTGGTGATGTGAAATCGTGCCCTCTTCTATCAGTGATCCCTTTAGCTACATCTTCAGTGGCCCAACAAATTGAAGATGTCTGCGGCAATAAAATGAATACTAGTGCTCGTTGGGCACACCCATCCCTTCCCTCTTTCCCCCATTCTCCCCTCTCTCTTCATCGGAAATTGCCGCAATGTTGTTACTAATTACTGGAACGAGATCTTATCGACATTCTCTCATATATATATATATATATATATATATATACTGNAATCGATTTAATTTTTTAATACCCAAATAACCGAAAAACTCAGCCAAGGTAACAATGAGCACAAACTTTTATCGCAATCAAAACTGATAACAAATGGTCACAACAAAAGAAACTGATAAGAAGGCTTGCTGCAAATAATCATGCAGAAAACGAATAAATATGCCAAGTCGAGATAAATCGAATCTGCCGTTACCTTCGATTCGATTTCTTAGACGCGACGAAGTTGAGAGAGGGATCACACCTCAAGCGTTCGTATAATTCTCGTAGCTGAAAACCTACGATGAGTAACCCACGCTTCAAAGCTTGAAATTGACGCTTATAGCTTTAAAAAATTAGCATAGAAGATGGGAGTATATATGCCCAATAAAATTGAGCTCTTCTTTCCTTCACTCCATTCACAAGGAAATCCGCATTTCCTTTTTCCTCTTGTATCGTGATCATGGATTCCGGTCGCTTGGACGGTGGCCGGCCTGCTGGCGACATATGTTTCGGTTAATCAGAGTTTCCTTCTCCTAGCCTGTCTTCTTCCATGAAGTACCTACAAGGCAGCAGGGGCTACGATCTTTTTTGGCGGATCGTACTCGCCATGATACGAAACCGTCACTGGACAATGTGACCTTCTATTCTAGAGTGTTGGCGTGCCAGTCACACCAGCCAATCCCAGTCACACTCTGACAAATTTCGCCATCGGCTGGTTCGCGCCCGCTTATTCGACATATTCGCAGGTAATCACCATATCTGACGGCTTTTCCTTAGGCATATCATACTATTCAATGCATTCAATTGTGATAATCAGCTGAAACGATCAGCGGACATCGCAAATTTACAATGCGAATTCACAAAAGCGTGTGACAACGACAAACGTAAAAAAAAAAAACATGAATCAATAGGCGGCGAAAAGCGTGCGGCAATCGCCCATAATGGCAATGCGATCGACAGAAAAAAAGCAACGAGGCAAACCCGTCTTTTTCGAAGCCAATCACACAAAATGACATTTGCACATGAGGCATCGAGGCACTTAAATATTATGCGTCTAGTTCGTTTATCGTTGCATAAATTTCAGCATATCGATCAAGCTAGGCAATAATAATAATAATAATAATAATAATAATAATAATAATAATAATAATAATAATAATAATAATAATAATAATAATAATAATAATAATAACAATCAAAAAATGTAAAATATTTGAAACTCATAAAATATGCAAAAAAAAAATTATCATGAAGTCGGCAAAGTTTTCAGTGCAAGAATCTCATAGTTGAACACATAGCCTGCAGCGAGGGGAAATTCGACGCTAAGAAAAAAGGGAAGGAAGAGAAAAAGGCCATTAGATATTGAAAATATTCCAAATATTTCAAATATTGCTCTATTAGGGCATTTCACAGAACCTCTGACAGTGTTTTAATCCAGAATAAGCGAGGATACTCTCCACATAATCCAAAATTTTGCCCCTTCCAATTGAGGTACTGGATAGACAGTAGTGAAACATCTAGAGGATAGCGAATGAAAGAGTCTAACTTACGAGTAGAGGTTTCCACTCAAGGCGGACAGATAAAGAAAACAACTTGGAACACCTTCTCTCATTTACTCGCAGATGTGAATGCTTTTCTGGCTTAAACGATGCTCAATTATGAGGGGGAATGTGAACTCGATTGTTCTGAAGTTGACGACTTCGATCAGCGCTCAATTTTTACTGTTTCCGCTTAAGTATCATCGGAGTTTCTTCTCGAGGCGTATCACAATCCCAAATCTTCTTATATATTTCATTCTGATAAGTCATATTCCCTTTGAAAAAGGCTCCACTCTTTGCCGAAGAATTCTAAATGGACGCCAATAGTTATACATTGACTATTACAATCAACATCAATCAAATCGTGTTGTATAAATCATAGAAGTCTACTTTCTGGCATGTGAATTGAACGGGAAAAAAATCTTCAATAAAGGAATGAATAAAACCCATAACTTTCAGACATAAGAAGGAGCAACTTCTTCTCCTATACTGGAATTAACTCATAATACTCACAAAAAAAACTTTCAGAATCGATAAGAATAAGACATGAATTCAACTCGACAACACATTAAGTTCATATCTCACTCTTGAAGCTATAGTTTACATACGCTTCCTGATCGGGAGGAAGAGAAAGAAGAAGAGAAAGGCAGGAGTAAAGAAAGGGAAGTGATGGCCTAATAACTCAAAAAGAATAAATGCCAGTGAGGAACGAGAAGAATAATCAGTAAAAAAATGCGTGCCCACTATGTTTCATTGATCAACGTAGAACAAATTTCATAAAAAAAGCCCATTGGAACTTCTAGAATTAATATCTCTCCGGTCATCAGAAAAAACGATGAAGTTCTGTACCTGATCATTCGCCTTTATTGATTCGCTTTTTCGAAACATAAGAAAGAGCCATAGCACCAAGGGAGCGATAAAGCACTAACAAGCGCTCATCGATGTGCCGAAAAGTAAAGTCGTATATCCCTTCCCTTCTCTCACCTCCTACCTTCCCCGGCTAGATGAGGATGGCTTCTTCAGTATGTATTCCACGTTTACCCTACTTCTCGCATAGCAATGCAAAAAGTACTACATTTTTTTCAAATTACCACTAATTGCCTGAGGTTGTTGCATTTCCCCAGAAACATGAGATATGATTGATCCATGGCTCAAAAAAGACAGCCTTAAAAGGCTAGCGGTGAAGAAATTAAAGGAGCTTGTCGACTCGTAAGCTAAAAGCTTAAGCAAGCAAAACAAAAGCTGCTACCTTTAATCTTTGGATCCAAAATAACTTCCCCTGTGACAGAATGAAACATTGTCAATTCTTCTCAGGCTGTTAGTTGATAAGTCTCTAGGCAAGAGAGATCTATTACTTGTGCTCCTCGGCCAAAACAAATTTTGTCCTTTAGAAATTCAATCTGTGCAATCATTATCCTCTCCCTATCAATGAATAATTCAGTCGCCGTTGTTGTTATCAATGTGCTTTTTATGCAAGTAGCCTCGACAGATAATCCCAAGCCCTAAACCAGTGGTAATGGACAATATAAGTCCTACAATTGCAGGTATGCTCATTGGCAAAGGTACAAAGGCAGCTGTAGTTTCATCGATTCCCTTATCGATGCAGCTGACAACCGTGCCCACACATGGCTGTTTTGACCGAATTTTTGGAACGCCTCATGGTCAGCCTTCTGACGATCCGTTGGGAAATCAGCCGGCAATCGAACCCAGGCCTCTTCGCTTAATAGTCGAAGGCTCCACCGCTGAGCTACCGATCCCAGCAACATATGACAACAACAACATTCAACGAAAATTCAGGACAGAGAACACAAAATAAGTGAGACTCAACATGACCCTAAGCATTGATGCCGTGGGCATAGAAAGTATTCCCGTAACAAAGCGCAACCACTTTTATCAATGTTAATGAATTGCCGTTCTGAAGGGAGACGAATTATTGTTGGTATTGCGAGATATTTATATTTATTTAAATTCGGGACTGGAATCTCATTTAATAAAACGGAGAGGATTTCAGATTGAAATGAGCCCAAAATAACTGAGATTTTTTTACTCCTTTGGCGTCAAAATTTATGTCTAAAGATCTGCGAATTTCGCTTTGCGTTTCTCAAACGACACTAGTTATATATTCGATGAAGTGAGGCACTATATGTTCAGCAGTCTCATTCAATTATTGCTAATATCCGTCAATTATTAAATGCATCATAACATAGGCAATTTTTTAGCGATGAATTACGCCAACATCTGTTATTTGATGCGTAGACGTTATAGCTTTCAAACACAAAATGGTTGAAGATTGTAACAAAATAATCGAAAGAAAGCATACTTACGATAAGCTCTCACTTATAATACGCTCAATATTAATAATAAATCGACCACTATAAAGAAAAAATTTCAACGAAAATTTTCCTTGGCGACTATATGAGCCGAATTTCGGTTGTGGGAAGTAGAAGACCCATCCCTTCTTCTATTTCATCTTAAAAGTTGTCTTTAAGCATCAGTAGAGATAGCCTGAAGAACTCAGCTGAGCAGCATAAATGCGGAGGTGCGGGCGGATCCTGACTCTTGCATCACATCGATCTTCCGTGTACACATGTAACCATTAGGATTGAGCAAAACGTTCCTCTGCTATTGTTTCACTGCACTGACAGCAACAACAACCCCCTCCCTCCCCCACCCCCCTTCCTCCCCATATTCCCCCCTCCTCCCCCTACACCATTAGGACTTCCATTTGTTTTATGCTGGAAAAAAGCCATTGAACGATATACTAAAGAACGCACACCCGTCTCACACGCAGTAACCATACAATTTCAAAAGATGGGAATAAATTGCGAACTCAACACTTCTGATAGAGGAATAAGAAGAACTCTTTAACCAACCTTAAAGGTGAACAATAAATAAACCAACAAATATTCAGTATCGCTTCGCAATATATACAATGCATTATGGAAGGAAATAGCTCTTGCGCAACAACTTTCTATGAAGCACCATATCATTCGTTAGATATGAAGCATTTTGACGGCTCCGAATGCAAAGTGCGAAGAATAGGTGAAGAGTATCCTAGTGCTTAACAACCCAACACCTGGCTAACAGAAATCACAATCTTTAACGTCAAAAAAACGAGCAAAAGTCATTCAGCAGATGAGCTTAACGCCTCTCTTAACGCACTTCACAACCACACTGAGCAAAAAAAATGCCCAGTTGTAAAATATGCCAGGAATTTAAATGAATATCCCTATCTCTCAAAAAAGGTGACTTTTTTGAAATTAAATGAGGTGCTCAAGCAGAAAACAGTATATTCAAATAGTATTGACAGCTACTATCCAAGAAGATTGTCAAAAGACGTCCTGCCTTTAAGTGTTGTCTCGAGAGATATTAACACGAATATCATATGGAAACCCCTAATGCTTATGTTTATTACTATCGAATGGATGGTATTAAGTAAATTCAACTTGTTTTCTAATCTTCAACCTATAATAACTCATACATTAAACTGTTTTGTCAAAGAACCGAAGCAATGAATCTTCGAGAGTGTACTGCGCATGTCGCTCATATTTCGGACGCTTTCGTGGTGATGCCTTACAATGACATATACCGCACAGCCGCAATGAAGCCACACTCAAAACCCTATCTGAGTTCACT
>JAARMF010002675.1:13263-25506 GCA_022844705.1 Toxascaris leonina
CTGTCCCATTAGAGCTGTTCTTTTTACTATCAGCAGAAAAAAAAAGAGCGAAATAATTAAAAGAAATCTCACTCAATGCAGTGTTCGGAATTCTTTTCTTTGCTCCTCATTTGCTTTTAGATGTGCTGATAAAGCCAAATCTCACAATGGCAGTAGCTACAATAAACGGGAATATATGACGGCCATACATACAATCCTCTGCACTTCGCTGAAGAAACAACACCTACAACGAATATCCCTCACAAAAAAATTAATTAGCAAAATTCATCGACATGCTTCATCTGAGAATCGGCAAGAAGCTAAAGATTCTTCACAAGAGAAAATCTTCGAGCTTAACAACAAGAGAATCAGCACATCGCTGAATAACGTCGCTTATTGCGAACGCGTAATAAAATAACTGAGCTAGATCGACAATAAGAGAACAAAGATCAAAAACTTATATACAACTGACATCAAATACGCCCAAAATTTTCTTCGTTACAGACCACAAAGATTTATGGCACAAATATGGACCCCAATGCAACAACCAATTAATATCATCAAACGGATGACGACGTGAAATTCTTTTCAGGCTAGGTAGCCATCTGTGAGAAAAACAACACTTCTTGAAATTGGATACATCACATTAATTGGCCGTTGCATTGGATCCCGATAACTGTGCACCTCATGGTTGTTGCCAGGTGACAAGCAACATTTCCGAATAAACTTTGAAGCTACCGTAAGAACTTGTAAGTATATGGCATTTTTCGCCAGAAACAGACTAAACTCTTAGGTAAAAAGTTGGGCCTATTCGGGCTGAAGCTTGATGAATGAATCGAAGTTCTCGTCCTCAATATACACGCTTGATTTCCAAATGCCAAAACGGAAATGAGTCCTATTCCACGAAATATGCCTCTACCTGGACAATTCTCATTCAAACCGTAACATTTCGTTAGTTCGAATGGTCACTCACTTTGACCATTATAGCACCACCTAAAACACAATCGCCACCGTGAAAACTTGACAATTTCGGGGGAATAATAACTGGACAAAAGTTTTCCAGTTCGCCTTACGAGAGCTCAGAGAACTTCACGAGTGACCTCATAGTCCAAATCTACTGGAGTCAATATTTCCCGATCCATTACGATGCAATCATACCTTGCAATGAATATAAACGAAGCTCAAAATATCAACGAAAAACATGCGATGGTAAATACAAAAGGCCCCTAGTGCACATCGAACAGCCTAAACAAGGAAAAGAATAGACAATCAACAGATAGCCCACATATCAAGCTAGCTGTTGAGAAAACTGCTACTATCTGATGCGTTCGAAACATCGATCGCCGATTCCGCCGAACGATTCGTCTCAGACTGCGTCGAGTTCCCACTAATTGTCTCTTCACTCGTCTCCAGATTAACGACCGGCTGCAAGCATGACCTCCTACATAAAACATTCAACGGTAGCTAGATTAATTAGACCGACACTGAATCAGTCGTGCAATTTACATATCGATTGGAAATAGGAACCCGTCACAATCCTCGTTGTCAATGCCCAAATAAATTCAGATTGTGGTGTTCGCGTTAGCGAGACTAATGACTCGACGGAATGGAGATTCGTTACGTCAGAAGTGAGGAAGTCATTAGATGCATAACAAGGCGACTCCATGTGACGTGAGCAAGTAGCGAAATGTTACGAAGTGCAAAAAAATTTTCGCTGACTTCGCATGGGAACGGATAAGAGGGGCTTAAAACTCAACTAAAAAAGATGCATGTGTGGCCAGTTACCTATGAAATATGTCACGTCTGATTTTTGAATACATACACATCCAATAGAAAGCTGTTAGTAGTCAGACGGAAGCTGAGTTAACGCAGTGACACTATGCTACAAATTAAAAACACTTCTACAAAGCTGCGCACTTTGGATTCGCACATGGAAAAGAGATTATATAAATGTGGAAAAACTTTTAAAATTGCGACTAGCAATGAAGAACTTAATTGACATAAAGCTACTCTTGGGTTTCACCCCTGAGAAGAACCCTTTCGGAGGTTTTCGAGGAAAATTTTTTGCCTACCCCCAAAAGCGGTTATACATCTATTCATTCCCCATCCTCCCCGCACATACGACTTTCCTCATAAATGCGAATAGAGAAACAACTATTTTTCATCAAGGAAACATGCAAAAAAAGCTATATATTAGGTATGGCTATTGCCTTGAAAAAGCAATTTCAATGTGCATCAAGATATAGAAAATCTTGGAAATTAAACCTTAGTAAACGCAGCAGCCCTACGTGACTTCCTCGGTGAGCGTTTCCTTTCGGTGCCAGTGGAAGTCTTCTTGTTCTCAGATTTGTCTTTTTGACACGATTTCTTCCGTGGAGAGCGTAGTTTCTTCGTTGGCGGCGATACGGAAGATTCCTTCTCCTCGAGAGGTGTTACGGGTTCAGCCAATCTGGAAGTCATTGATGCAAATTACGTGCGGTTACATTAAATTGTAAGTTGCGTGTTGCTGAAAACAATTAATTTTCAGGAGCATGAATAGACTAGAAGAGAAACTGAGAGGACTCACTGCACGAATTTTTCAAGCTTTCACTTTTTATTTCAAAGTCGAAAGGAAGAATGCTTTTGTTAGTGATCTCCGAAATTCTCATAGTCCTTCTCACAGGGAAGTGTAAAAATAGCTGAGAATAAAAAATATGGAAGAAAACGATCGGGAAAATTGCAGAAGAAAGATATCCAAGTCCTTTCAAGCATTAAAACAGATAATTCACCAACTCCACAAGCAAAAGCAATTCCTCCTATGCACAGCAAAAGGAAGTGGAGGAGTCTCGATTCAAGATGAGTATTGCGGAGCGAATGAAAATGCAAAAATTCATATACCGATGAAAAAAAAAACATTTGTGCATTTCTTTGTTTAATCTGAAAATGGGTCTACCGCTATGCACAGTAAACGCCACTTTGCACCACACTTGCAGTATTTCATGCACTGATCATCGGGTTCGTATTTCTTAACTCGCCTCTATTTGGCCAATTCTAACAATTTCTAAAGATGAACTCGTTACACCCGCCAAGCCGGAAATCCCAAGGACTTTGAGCAACAGTTGCAGTTGCTAAAAAACTCTCCATTGCCAGAGGATGGAAAAGGTGCGAGCTGTGGATGTAGCCGACGAAAGTAAGAAAGGAAAATGCGCGAAAGGTTGGGAAAAATTTTTTGTAAACACAGCACGATGAACAAAAAAGGCATATCCGCACTAACTGTTCTAGTGCGCTCACAGTTTCGCCTATTGGGGACTTAATTACTGTCGGCTTGATGAACTTTTACTAACTTCATTATTATTTTCGTCCTGTCACTGTCTTTACTATCATTGCTGCCATTTCTATGATCATATGATCTCATTATCAATCAATGTCATTATCACCACTAGCATTACCATTTCGGCGAATCATTTTTGAAAACCGCTCTATCAATTACAAGTGATTATTACTACTGATCACCACTATCTATCACTGCCAGCATTCCAGCGCCTCTATTATTACTATAAACACAAACAGGACTTTTTTGTCACTAAGCCACCTCTTTAGCATTCCATTGTGCTTGCCCAGTTTTCTGACTACAACATCTCAAGAACTATAAGCATTTCTGCCTGCTTGAAGGTAGCATTGTTAGATCCTATGAACAGGCCAACGGCACAGCAGAAAACAAACGTACTACCCAAGGTTCATTCCATGAGTTGGAATGGATAGATGGCAGGCGGGCACACATCAGCCACTTCATCATCCCTTCCGTTCAAAAGGACAGGACAAGATTTCCGTGAGAAAAGCCATCGGAGACGAGAACTCACTTAAGCCACCGTGAATCGCTCATCAGCTTGCGACTTAAAAAAAGAAAAGAAGAAGGAAGAAGAGCTGTGGGCACACTGAAATCAGTGCTTACTCAGCCTATTCCTTCCATTAAAAAACCCGGCGAAACCCTAGTTCCCTTTACCCGTCAAGCATAAGGAAATATAGCCCTCCAGCATTGTCCAATGTTATGAACAAAAAACGCAAAAGTTGTGAGATGTGAAGGAAAAAGCGATGAGCAATGTGTCAGAGACTTAGCGTGCAAAGCACAACAGTCTGCATCAGGCTGCAAGCAGTGGTAACATCGAAACATGCCAAAACATACTTCTTCGTCCTTTCCACATATTTGACAAACTCCGCCACTTGCCTTTTACGATCCGGTGACAAGGCCTTACGAGTTCCTTTGAATGCCGGAATGTCAAGAATACCAGTTCCGCTCGATTCTACAATATCCGTTCCTCTATAGGGCTCATGGCATTTGAGATTCTGTGGCGGTCTAGACAGAGATTGAAGATGGAAAACATTTCACGCCGAAGCAAATATCGTTTTCTTTGCACGTCGAAGCGTGAACAGATTCGATAAATGCGGAAACACCATGCGAAAAAGCGCTCGAAATGCGTCAATTCTCTTGAAATCACCCGTCCTCCTCTCCCCGCCTTCTTTCTTTCCCGTATGGAACCAACCAACTAAGCTTTACCAACCTACTGTGACTTCCTAGAGCCACGCTTTATGAACAATGTTGTAATATTAGAACGACGAGATGTTGGGATGCCCGTCAACATCCAGAGAATGCGCTTCGCAATTTAACGGACAAGTCTTTTTGAGACTCACTCTCCATATCGAAGTCTCATGAACACTCATAAGATACGATAAAAGACAACGTGATATGGAATCCTGGCGGTGTTTCACGAAATGATGTACTCTTCAACTATGCCATGAATGGGCATCGCTTTCTCAGGATCAAGTTTCATGTCTACCGCTATATAAACAACAGGATTATCGAGCTGCTTGAGTGCTCATAACAGCAAGTTTTACCTGATTTTCACCCCAGGACCTCGTTCCGTGACTGTCGTCAAACTGCGGCAAAATTAATGTGGTCTTGAACCCGATACTGAGCTTTATAGAATTGCAGAACTCTCATCACTTCCGATGAGGATTTAAAAGGCAACGATGGGAAAAGTGTATTATTTTGTTTTCAGATACCCAAACACTTCTCTAAAATGACACGAGAACGAAAGGCAAAGAGGGGCTGTTCGAAGCAACATGGTATTTAATAGACGCTGGTAGCATTGAAAAAAGACAGTGAAAAGGCACTCACCGGCTGGAGATCGCAAATACGATTCAGCAAGTGACAGACGAACACTGCCCGAATCATCACCCGTCCCTCTTGGTACTTCTGGTGCCTCGTTTTCATCCGAACGCTCGTCGGATACGCCCACACGTCCCTGTGCCGCTGTTGCCGTCTAAGCAAATCCATATCAGGTAACGCACAGTAGTAGAGAACGCGTGGAATCTCTCTGCCAAGGCGGATGGCGGAAAGTAAGCGCAACACACCCGTAAGATATTCAAAGTAAATCCCGCTATTCATGGACCTTAATACTCTGCAGTTGCAGTGCTGATCTAGGACGAGAAAACTTTCGACATGACATGAGACGTTCGCTTCAACTTGATATCCGGAATATCCGGCTCGAAACTCCTCCAGGTTCACCGGGAAGGGAGTAGCCATAAGAAAAAACGAAGAGTAAGCAGCCGCCGCACGAAAATATTAAAACAGGCCATAACAACTAATAAGCACAACAGCAAGAATCACGCAATATAAGCTTCAGCTTCCGTGGAATAGTTCTCACGAACTAAGCATTGAGCTACTCGAACCTTGACGAATACATCACTATGAAATTTTTTTTTGCTGCGTTCATTCCACCTATTCCGTTCCCCACAATCACACAAAAGTGACAACGTTGCTCCATTCACACTCAGGCAAAGCCTACATAAATAAAACGAAAAACACCCTTTGTGTGAAAGAATGGATTTCCCCCCCCCCCCTCAAAAAAAAAAAAAGAATTGAATACAGTACCAACCTTATCAACACCAAGCGAAGTCTCTAGTGATGTCCTCTCTTTTTGGTTCAGTTTAACCTTTTCCAGTGCATCAAGTACCGCTCCTGCAAGTTGTCGCCGCCTCACAATGAACAAAAATAGCAGACGTGAAGGAATACTTCGAAATTTTCCATCAAAATGCGCTAATATAGGCATATAATAGTCACCGTTTCATAATTCAGTTGAATAAATTCTAAGCAGTTTCGAAGATGAAGTTCTCTGAACAGCTATCATAATACTGCTTCTTTATGACAATCAAAAGAATGCCTTATCCTCTAAAAATATCCTCTAAAAAGATAAATTCAAAAATACAAATGCAAATGTTACGTTGATTGCGCATATTCTCGCAGATGAGTGATGCTTCAACGAGAACATTCTTCGTGCAATCGAATGTCTTATATATGCCAACGAGACGATCACCCAATTCGAACATATTGTTACGAAGTGAAATGATTATGAATTGTGCATTCTTAGTACGATCCTGAAATTTGTTCATTGCAATCCCTCACGACAGTCGCTCCTCTCTGAAGCAATTAAAGTCCTTCAAGAATAACTAATATCAATAATCAAGGATCGTTTATTGCTGAGTTACGATGCGAATGGCGCCGACTACGCTCACTACGAACATATTCCTACAGACGCGGCGATAGAAGAAGGTGGAGAATAGACCAGACCATTAAAAAAATGTTTAATAAATATATAGCTGTCGTCATACATTTACACCTAGCTATTTTAGTCCAGCTTAGATTCGGATGTGGCATCACGAGTGTACTAGAACTGGTAAGACCTAAGAAAATAATCACTGGTGAAATCACCCGTCTTAGCTCAGAGGTTGAGCACTCCCTCCCTCTTCAAACAAGAAATTGCAAGTTCACATCGCCGTCCGCTGATAAGCTCTCAGCGGTCGTTAAACAAAACCATTCAAAAAAAAACACACACACACAACTCTTTAGAACATCGTAATCCCGCAGGACATTAGCATTACACAGCGAATACCAGCATAGAATCCTCCGTCACTGTATTAAGAAAATTGCCCATATACAGCATGATTTTTTCATTCAGCGTTTTTCCTCCAATACGAAAGCCCTCCTCTCCCAACCATCTTCACAACTGTCCTAAGCGCCAGCACAGTAGGAGGATAACTAATCACTAGATAAAAGCCGACGAGATATTCAAATCTTTCAAGCACATCGTCCACTGAAATACAACCAATTTCCAATCGAAATTAAAATCACAAGGCAAAATCGCACACCTTGATGTAATGAGCAATGATAGAAACATTTCTGAAATCAAGGGCTGCATCAATCTCGTCCATCACATAGAGTGGTGTCGGTCGATAATGATGAAGGGCGAAAACCAATGCCAACGACGATAGCGTCTTCTCACCACCAGACAGATTAGTTATCTGCTTCCACGATTTCTTTGGCGGACGAACTCTACAGATACAAGTTACTAAAGCAACGACTAGATCACAAATATCTCGTTAAAAACCCCCACATATACTGCTTCACCATAACAGCAACCTCTTTAACGACAATCGTGGGACAAGAAGGGAGGATAACGGCAAGAGAAATCGATGTCGTTTACAGATGTTTCCGCATCAGTGGTCAACGAGTGGATATCGACGTGTGACAACCGAATAAGCTGTGCCCAAGGGGTTACGTATCTAGGTTTCTCTCGTTTAAACGCCCGGATATCGTCTTCGAAAGAAGTCGTCTCGGAATGTAATGAATTCTTATGACTACACATGAATAACTCCCAAATACTTCAAAGTATCTTTTATAAATACTCATTATCTTTCCCTGACCACAAATTTATTTTCAAAATGGAAACTTCTCTTAGCCATACGACAGAAAAAAAGAAGAGGTATCAATTTCCAGAGCTAGATGAAGCATAAAATTTTTCCTCCGAGATCTCCATACTCTTAAATTCAAAATTCAAAAGAAATGAGGATTAACCGACCATTCAGAGAAAAGTAATACTACAGTTTTGTAAGCATCACGCTAGAAATCTTCAACATAATGTCCCTCGAAATTTCGATTAAACTCGTTTTCTTCACGAATATTTTTGCAAAAACTTAATCATGACTGCATAAAAATACGCGAGAGAACGCAAACGCCCTCTACCAAACTTGAATCGGAACTAGGGGAGTTATAATGGTGTCTCAGAAATATAAAGCCACATTCCAAGCATTAAAATTAAAGGAATAAGCTCTAGGCGATAAGAAATCTGAGGTTCTTCGAAGAATTGAGGAGATGGCAACGAACAAAAGTGCCCCAAAAATCAGTGGATCACTTATCTCCAACTTTCCTAACTGGTCAAAATCCGCGTCCGATCGCCACTTCCACCAGCTTCCCCATGATAGTCATCACGAACAAATGGATGAGGAAGCCATAAAAAAAACTTCCTGCTGTTTTCGTACTTTCAGTTATCGCACATTTCACCTCCTCCAGTACTGACCTGAACCAAATGCTAAGGTAGAACCCTCTCCTACGAATAACAAAAAACGAATCGAGGAACCAACCCGAAAGAGACGCCTTCACTGAAAGGATCAAGTGAGTCGACAAGATCCAAGCTGGCATCTCCCCCAAGTGTGATCATTTGATACATCTCCTTGAGTGCGACCCCGACTTGCGTGAACCCTTCCATGAATTCCTTCAGTCGCAGGCTTCGAAGCTCTTCACACAGATCTCGATGCTGGTCCTTCTTTATCGATATTTCTTTAAGCCGATCCACTTCCTTATCATATCTCTCCAACTGAAAAGCGCAAATGTAAAGAACAACATTCATATCACACCGAGTACTCACCGCCTAATGGCAGTCACGGCAATGGCTGGCTTCACCAGTACTATGCGCACACCAAGTCCTTCCTACATTCTAGCCTCCCTGAAGTTCCCGGCAACCAATAGTTGCAAGATATGGGAAGTAAAAGCTATCGACGCAAACGTCATCCTCCCAAAAGTCGGTAGGTCCTGCCTATTTAGTGTGTACTTTGTGTAGGACTGGCACGATGAGACAGGGTATTAATAAGAAAACGCAGAATAACGGATCAGAACGATCCTTCTGTTGATCCTTGCCTATCGAGACGATTAGCAACAGGCCCTCTCGTGCCAACATTTGCTAAGAATTGAGCTATGTGATATGAAACAATCGAAGTAGCTTTTAGCGATGTGATTCAACAACTGCTTCAATAAGAAATATTTGACAAGCGCCCGTTACCCGTAGCAATTAAGGGCGTTATAAAAAGTCGTTCGAATGATCTTAATTTTTGAGGAACTTTAAAGCATTTTCGCGGCCTCGATTTCTCTGGATCTTCAGTTTTGTCCAGGGGCAACTGGAAGTTGGGGCCTTTGCATCTTGTTTCAATGTGAATGATTCGACAATATCGTTGCCGACCCCTTCCATCCTGTCTAGCTTGGGATGATCTAACTTATGTCGACATCCTTGTATTTCTGAAAAACCACAACTTGTTCAAGGATCGCCTACTTTCAAGGCTTTCAATACCGAAAGGAATAGGTACCGACTACCAGTAACGATTACAAAGGCGCTCGCTAAATCTTTCTGAATAAATTCTCACCAAATATGGTTAAGACGACAACACCTGATAGAAAGGCAACACGGCTAGAAACATCACAACAAACTATAAAAAACATCTGAAAGGAATTCAAATGGATGGTGGCACCAACACATTCTCTTACCTTAGCAATGTATTCTTGAAGACTGCTCAGGTTAGGTGCCTTCCCCGCTTTTCGCTTCTCCAAATTCGCCAATGAGAACCTGCAAAACGAGGAATGTAAGGTACAGAAAATAGTCGCTTAAGATGTTTCACTCTAGGTTTTATTACCGCAAAGAAGCCTCCCCCCCTCCACACCTTCCCATCCCTTTCCAAAAAAAGTCTACCGCAGACCACTCCCCTCTCATTATCCAAAAGAAAAACCACCGGCTAAATGTGCTTGTGATAATGAAATGCACAAAAACATTGCCTAGAAATCGTATGCATATGCCAAAGGCAAAAATCAAATGCAACCTGGAAGCTTAAATCATTTCGGAGCCTAGTCAAATGATAAACATAACGGAAAGTAAAATTATCATTATGAACTCCTATCATATCACTACTATTATTATTATACTCGAAACAAATCAACTACCAATAATTGAGACTTATATTAAAGCACAAATCTTTGTGGTGCTTTCTCACAAGCAAAACACTGAATTCCACTGCAAATATATCGCTCACCGTATATCAGTAATATTGAAGTTCTCGATTTCCTCAGTCGAATATATGGGAAGTTCACTGATTTGGATTATTCCCATCTTGTCTGCTTCCGCTACGATTTCTCCTTCCTAAACAACGAACTATAGCAAGATGCCTATAGAATGCAGCTTGTTTTCAAAGCCAAGACAGAAAGTGACCCTATTCAACACTCACGATGAATTTCGATATGCTCTAAAGTCGACCACATCAGCTTCAATGCTCATCGAAGTCTACAACGGATGTATTTATTCCCATATATACAACTAACTTCCGATTGAGAAGGTTGTAATCAAATATCAAATTCAACGAATGAAAACGACATCGAAATGATTTAAAATGCCAACCGATATCTTACGAATGAACGCTCGTTCACTCTCGATCGCCTCATGCAACGAGAAATCATCCTCATCGTTCACTTCGCTGAGATGTTCTGGCAGTCGCTTTATACACTTCACATAGTCGAGATGAAGAGACGTTAGCTGAAATACACAGCAAATTTTCAACCCATTTTGCCGCAAAACGAAAAACCTTTTTATCAAGACTGTTATACACCAATAACAAAACATACGTTGCATGAAAAAAAAGAAATATTTGTTGAAAAAAGTTGACGCTTGGAAAAAAGCTGATATAATCAAGTATCCTTGGGCACAGTTCCGGAATATGGATGCATCTCTGGAGGCGCACAGACGAGCCACCATTGACAGTCATAACATAATTCGAAGGTCGTCACAAGCAAACGACTGTAGGCCACCAAAAATCGGGCTTTGCAAAGACAGACAAAATATTTGCAAAACTCAGGATCGTACGTGTTTCCGATCAATACGATAAGTTCACAAGTTTGACGAATAAGACATCAATCTACGATCACAAATTCGAGCCATACCTTGCTATCGATAGAGACAACTTTGGCCCTCGCTTGCGCAATATCACTATCTTTACCCTCGACAACACGTTGTAATTCATTCACCCTCCTCCGTAGGTCGACCTCCTCGTTGTCTAGTTCGGAAAATTTGTTCGATGTCTCCTTCAGTCGACTTTCAGCCTCTTTCATCTTCTCCTTAAAAAAATTTCTGTAACAATCAGACCCATCAATGAGTTCGATCCCTATCACGACATATTAACAAGTTGCAGCCCCTCTCGACAGTGCAGTAGTAATGACCTAAAAAGGTCGGGAACTGTGGCAAAGAAAAAAAAAGAAAAGAAAACTCAGACAAAAGGTCTTGCAAGAAACATGCCCTAGTCCAAATTTCTAACAGACTTTAAGCCGAGTCCATTGCTTCTGAAACCTTTAACTGCTGCTCCTATAGGCACATTTCTCAAATTGTAAAACTACCACTACAATAATTATGATACTGCTCTATCTTTCCCACAGAAACTACCCCCACAATCTCTCTCCCAACCGAAAACGAACTTTGCCGCGCACTTCTCAGATAATTTGTGGTGATTTCCAAACTCTGACGCAACATACAAGCTTATAAAGGTTGCGCTTTTTTCTTAGGCGCCTCACAGTGCACCGCTTCAAGCGAATGAGGAGTGGATCGCAAATTGTGTTTGTTTAAAAACTCAACTAATGCCCGCACCGTTATCCAAAATCATATACTTCCCACGTTAGGAAATGCAAGGCTACGATTGCAATAACTATAACACTAAAGAATGACGATCTACACTATTCAAGGATCTATAACAGGCTCTCTAGTTCCTACATCTTCCATGAAAAATCGAGCTTCTTCAAGTCAGCATGATATGATTCCGAAGACTCCTCTCCACTCGCGTGAAACGACCAAACTTTTGCGATGAAGACACGAATGCTCTACTTGACGAGAAAAAAAATAATACAACACCTTCACAACGCCACTAAGCAATCTATCAGAAGTGGGCTCCGAAAAGTGTATTATGAAATAACCGAAGAGACTAGCCTGTCGTTCAATTTTTTGCTTCGCTAACTCCTCAGTTCTCTGCGCATGGTTTTCTGCATCCGAATGAATCGCCTCTGTCGCTTCTTCCGTCTCCCTGAGATCTGCCTCGAGATCATTCTTCCTGAAAACGAAAGTTGCACTTATTTATTTATTTATTTAT
>JAARMF010002676.1:12004-25164 GCA_022844705.1 Toxascaris leonina
TTAGTGATGAATAAATATTTGCAAATTTTATTCTCTATTGAGGAAAATTTTACGCATTTTTTATTTCGGCAAACAATTGAGTTTTGGTTGACCTTCGTTAGAGTACATTGTGTGAGGCAACAAACAAAAATGCTTTTAAGCAAAAAAAAAAAAAATGTGGAATATCGTCGCGTCATTCGTTCCTCTTTCCGTACTTTTTTTTGTTGTAGTTTGTCGACTGGCTTTTCAGCCACATCAGCACAACTGTATTTCTATGAGCATTTATCGCTTGCATGCTTAGTAAGTATTGACCTTCTCTTTGTCGTCGGCAATGCGATTTCAGGGTTGCTGAAATCATTGTTATTCGGTTTTTTTTTTGTGTGTGTGTGTGTGATTTTTGCACGTGTTTGATATGTGTGGCTTGTATTGATATTCATGTTTTATACACGTACCTAGGTGTCACTTTATATAGAAACTAGAAGAATGAGATGTATACAACTCACAGCATAGTAGATTTCCTGACGAAGTTCATTACGATTCATTGCAACGGGCAAAATATTTTCGAGCACACGAAATAATTAGCCTTGCTTAATAATTGCTGCTGCTCATCCTATATATGCTTATATGTCTTCATTGATTCTTATGTTTATATTCTAATGTTGTGACAGCTAAATGGTCAAGCTGTTTTTCACTTCCTTATTAACCATATTCTCTAATTCCCTAGAGCCGAATCTACGCGGTTCATTGGACTTCATCCAAAAAGCGCTAGCACATGTTCATCTAGCAAGCAAACGGTGCCGCACGCTTTCTTCAAACTGCCAAACAGGCAACCATTCACCTGTTGTTTGATGTTTTCAAAAAAAAAAGGTAAAGAAAAGAAAAAAAATAAACAGATGGAGAATCATGCCAAAGGAACTGGTATCCTAGGTGCGCTCGCCGTTTTCATTAACCGGATCAATCGCCACTTTGAATGCAATCAAATATATTTTTATTTAGTCTCTTTTCACGCAAACTTGCTGAAAATTTCTTTTTTTTCCCCGTGATTAAATTAACTCAACATGAAAAATTGGAGTTGGACCAGTGCATCAATGACTTGATCTTATTTCTTAGAAGCGTTTTGTTTATTTGAAATATGATGCTAATGGTGGTCGATAAATGTTTGCTACTGTGAATATCTTGTCTACTCGTTTGCGTCAACGGAAATCATTGTTGATTGGCATTTTTTTTGTGTGGGAACGGTGGCGTTAATTGTAACATCATGATGTTTATGGAGGGTATTGTTGAAGATGTCTATATTTTTAGCATCCACTTTCTTGCACTCTACGTTACCGAGACATTTGAACACTTCTTTGCAGTTCTAGTGCATTTCGATAGAAATTGTGGTCTTGAATTCCAAAGAGCGATCTGTTTCACACTCGCCAGGGTTATTTTTTTGGAGAGGCGAAGGGGGGGGGCGAGAGGGAGAGGGCTACATATAAGATAGGGACTGATGTAGTTCTTCCCTTCATCATTGACTAGATAAATAACTAAACACGGTGGTTAAACTTGACTCATACTGCGGTGTTTTGTAAAATATTCTGGGGCCTGTTAAGCGAAGAGATTCGGGTTCAACTCCCGGCTGATTTCTCAACCGATCGCAAGAAGGCTGACCACCAGGCGTTCCAAAATCCGTTCACAACAGTCATATGTGGACGTAGTTGTCAGTTGCATCGATAAGGGAATCGGTGGAACTACAGCTGCCTTTGCGTCTTTGTATCTTTTTCTGTGTAAGGTAGTAGATTTTTTCTAGCTTTTGCGTCATAACTTACAAATATTACATGCGCTTTATTATTTCCTCGAAAAAAAAGTCCCTCAACAAAGAAGGCTTCGTTTCGTTTATTGAGTTGGTAGGTGTTTTGATACTGGATGATGTATATGCAACAATCACATATAGGCATACAAAAGAGTGCAACTAAACGAAGTCATATTCACTCGCTGTAGTGTACATTCCACAGAGATGTTAACCATTTCAGAATTGATGTTTATATATGTTTTTTTTCACGTTGTAAATGTTACAAAACACAGCGATGCAAATGCAGCTGTAGTTTCATCGATTCCCATATCGATGAAGCTGACAACCATGCCCACATATGGCTGTTGTGATCAGATTTTTGGAGCGCCTGGTGGTTAGCCTTCTGAGGATCCGTTGGGAGATCGACCAGGAGTTGAACCCGGCTCTCTCCGCTTAAAATGCGAAAGCTCTACTGCTGAGCTACCGATCCCCTCCCCCCCCCTCCCCTCTCCTGTTTTTGCAAATTTTATGAAAATTTATAATAAACTTAATATTATGGCGAGCTACTTTATTTGAAATTATTGAGTGCATATATTGAATTCGCCATTATCCTTGTGAGCGTCGATGTTTCGGTGCAATTTTGCTCGGTCGAATTTCCTTCGAAATAATGTTCTTTTATAATTCAATGCATCATTTTTCGACACTTTACTTAATTATGCACTTTATATTGTATGATTGCTCGTTGGTGCGCTTCCTTAGCATAAATAAATATTATTTGAAATTATTTTTAGGTGGCGAGTACATTTTCTATTGGATGGAGAGGGATAATGACACAGGTTCGAGCCGTCTATGAATTCGAAGCGCAACCTAATTCGGGTGAACTATCAATTTCGGTTGATGAGATACTCACCGTTCTTAGAGAGGTATGTGTATATTTATTTTATTAGTGTTTTTTTGATATAGACGAAGTTGTGCAATGATCGCATACACGTTTTTTTCTTTCGACTCTAAGAAATATATGACTCCTATGGAAGGTGTGTAAATTATTCAACATCCCTCAAGAGGGATTTTCTTTTATGCGTTATTTTAGGCGTTAAATCAAATTTTTCAGCCTTTAAATTACCTAAGTTATTTGTCTCAAAAATCTTGTTGAAATACAAACACAATGGTTGGTAGTGTTTTCAAAGGTATGAAAACAAATCAGTTGCTTTATAGCGAGAGGCGCTATTTAAAGAGGAAATTTATTCAAGGGAATTGTTTGATATAAAAAAGGGGGGGGGGGGGAGAGGGGAGAGCGTAGGCATATTACAGGGTTTTAGCTGATGTTTCGATCGGAAGACTGATGCTTAATAATAAATGTATAACGCAGCGATATTCTACTGAATAAGTTGCGGTGTGGTGATGTGTTCTTTGAAGAATGTTGAATTGCTTTTTCTTGCGTTTGGTTGTGCTTACACAAAAAAGTAGAGCCATTATAAAGCAACGTTCGATTCGTACTGACTTTGGCATTGTCGTTCCTTTGACTTGGGCATTTCCGCATTTCGCATCAAACACCATTGCAATGTGCTCCGCCAGACGAGGAAGCCACACTGCAATAGCATTTCATTAGTATCTAATCGAACTTAAAAGCCACCGAGGATGAAGAAGGGTTGGCATCTCGAAGGGCGTTGATGATAAGATTGTGGGAGAGTTAAACGGCAGTGAATTTTCGCTGGATGTGCAGTCAGACTGGGAAGTAAGCTCTCAGAGGTGTTGATGCATCCAATAGCATTGATGTTGACGCTATAGAGACAGTAACGCTTTTTTCGGCATTAGTTGGGATCATAATCAGAGTTAGAAGCAGCTGATGATGAAGGAGGTATCCGGTCGCAAGGGTGCTGATGTTCGAGGGTTCGAGAGAGAATCACATTGTCTTGTAATTTAGCAAGGGTGGTAATTGAGGGCGGAGGTTATGGGAGCGCCAGCATGGAGGCATACAGTTCCCTAGCCTCTCCATATAACAGTCAACAAATTGCGAGTGACTCCTTGTTACTAAAACCAAAAAAATCGTCTTTTGACTCATAATAGATAAATCCGAAAATAACACTGAAATTGCTGCTTTGACTTTGGATTAACGAAATTTTTTAGGCGAATTGCCTATGGTTGTTGGAGGGAATGTAACATCACAAATGAAAAGGGTATATCATAGAAACTGGCACAATGTACGCTTTTTTACAGTCTATGTCTGTCATACCAACTAATTTAGTCGGTTACTTCATAAAACATGCCCAATTGCCTAAATTATGAAACAGGTCCAACGATGCACTTATTTTTAACCACCCCCCCCCCCCCCTTTCCCCCTCCGTTCACCCAAATCTCATATTCCCAAAATTTACCGGAATCTTTTCCATGGGATAGAACTTTGAAACTTCCAGAGAGTATTGAAGAAGTTCAAGAAGTTCGAACTGGTGAAATATTGACGAATAGAGCGTCACATCGTTCAGCGGCACCTTGAGTCTCCAAATTCCGCTGAATCCACCTTGTGCTGCTCTATTTGGATTTGAAGCGTAACTCGTCGCATTCTTTAGAAGGACTTCTGAATGTGAAGAAATGAATGCGAGCTTCTGTTTGCTAGAGAAACATATGTCACTAGCTAACTTCTAAGTAGCCTTTGTTTGCATATTGTGCGCTCATGGAATATTTCCTCTGAAAATACCGTTATAGGAGGTGAATTCTGAGGCGCTCAAGTTGTTCTTACCGTTATAGGAAGTGAATTCTGAGGCGCTCAAGTTGTTTTTACCGTTATAGGAAGTGAATTCTGAGGCGCTCAAGTTGTTTTGGTCTTCGCATTGTTCTTCTCTATGTGGATGTTTTAGATATTCCATCGTTCATAGTCTTTTGATAGTTGTTTTGTTGTTTTGCACTTTCTTGAAATGCTTTTCGTTCTTCGTAACTTGGTCATTCAGTTGTATTATATTGACACGTTGTCACATAGTGTCCATCATTGTTGTCTAGTATGCGAGTAACGAAAAATTTGCATAGAGCAGCTTATCATATTAGCTAAGATGGTTATAATATCAGCGAGCAAAAATAATCAACGATGGTTCGACATTGCAATGTGATTCTACGAAGTTGTGAGGTAATATTTAAAGGGAGCATATGACGGTAGGATTATCCGATTGAGACATCTGCTCTAGACCATTCGAAACCTATCAAGAGTCTATCAAGAGCCATTAGGAGCAAAACGTCCTTGGACTCCTTAGCGATAGATGTTGAAACTCTACGGGCCTTGATGCCACAATGTAGGAAGAAGTTCTACAGCTTTGTGTGATATGAGATTTGAGAACGTCATTTTGTCGCACATAACGGTACATTAGTGCTGCATTCACCTTAACCCTTCTTTTTAGAACTGTGAACCGGTGAATCGCAATCCCGAGAAAATTGTGTGTGCTATCTAATATGGTGATGTAATATGAACACAGTTAGGAAGATGTTGAGTTATTTCCGCCATGGGGTACATCGAATTCGGGTTGTGCATCTCGAGAACGCTGTTACGCCACTCGTGTCACTCTGTGTTAAGTGTATCGAACGGGGGTCGAGCTGTCCCCTTATCAACTATGATAGTTATCAGTGCGCATAACCCATGGAAAGGATGATTCACTCCCGTTAGGTGAGATCATTATTTGAAGGAAAGCATGTTTGTGAACTGGAAACGAAGCATCTTTTTTGATCGTGAGCAACTTTTCCGAAAACGGACTTCTAGCTATTGGAGGGATTGGGTATCAAAAGGATTAGATAATTACGCATCCATACCTACTGCATCCTGGATAATTCGTCCTTTTGATATGGGATGTTTTCGCGAGAGTTTTTTCGGGGATTTCGAAATATGACATCATGACATCTCAGCCAAAAAAAATTTGCTTTTAATCCAGACTTATATACGCGTCATATTATTAATAGGCTTGACGTCATCATTCAGATGGCGTTCAAAAATATGTGGAATATTGGCGCGAGGAAGCGTATGAGGGGTGGGAAAAACTGCAAAAAAAAAGAATACTCATATATCTTGGGAGGAAATTTAATGAATTATTGCAACGAAGGTAATGCTGCTTTATAGAATTGACGCAGTAAGTCATGAATAATGCTCGACAACTGGAATATCAAATCGTTGCGTTTTGTGGCATGGTAAACATCATAGGATCTCAAAGCCCATGCGACTTATAGATCGCGCTTGTGATTCTTACTTTAAGAGGTTGTTGAGTGAAAGAATGATTTCGTGGATTTTGACGCTTCATGCGTATAGAAGCATCTTTTTCTTGCATATTATGAGCAAAAGAGGAAGAGGATATATTTCCCTCAAAAAAAGTTCAGAGAGGGGCGAGGTTCGCCGAGGTTCAGCTTAGGGGTGTTGGACTTGTCGGTGAAATATGCCTCGAAGAATTGCATGCGTGCATTTCGTCGAATATCACGAAGTATAAGAAACGCCCTTGTTCATTGTTAAAAGAATTATTTCCGAGATGTAAAGCAAAATCAGCTACTGAAATTCAGCGAATATTTAGTTTTAAAAATTCCTCGTTTCCTTGGCGTTACGAAAATATAGAAGAGTGAAAATATTGTTTTGAATGGATGTGGAGAGAGGTTAATGACGCCAGAAGTAATCAGTCGCGTGTTCCATGAGAGTTTGACTCGTCCTTCGTTTATTGCAAAGTTTCGTATGAGTGTTCGTATGAGTGCCCTTACTTTTATTATCCATCTTTGTAATAATTTTTCCACTTGCTGAGTTTTTTTCTTTCAAATCTACTTTATAATGCATGTAGCTAGATGGAAATTGAGAGAGAAATATGAAAAACAGTATTTCTATAAGCCTTATCTTCTATTCGATGGTGATCTAAATTTCATAGAATCTATAGAGGTGGTTGATTTTTTCCAATTCTTCAGACGGAAATCCTCCCTCTATGATCACTATTCAATTAGGAAGATTTTATGCAAAATGTAATCAGCATAGAAAAATTTAAAAGCAAAGATGGTTTTTTATAGTTGATCTGAAATGGAAGATAATCTAATTGGAAATGATAGTTTATAGCTGAGGATGATGAATGATGAATGGGAGTGAGAGTTTATGGTGGTTAATATTATGTGATTTACGTAACACGTTTAATTACGAGTAGATTTTGCAGATCTCATTCCTTTTCATTTCTAAATAGCGATCGTCGATTTAACAATCATACGAAGACCATCATCAGGACGTTTTTTTTTGCACCGAATCCGGCCTTGTTGAAATATTATTTGGAGTGCTTTCATGTCGTCGTATTTTTGGACCTTCAGGCTGTAAAGGGAGAGGAACTCCATTAACTCGGCTCAATTAACTTATTTCTCGATGTTGTTTTATGTCGCAAAAAAATGGCCTGAAGGTGGATTCACCGAGGAGATGCTTATCATTGTTTTGCTTATCATTATCATAATCATATCATCAAATGAAATTTTTTTTTTTGCAGGGAATCGAAGGCGGTTGGTTGGAAGGACGTAATTCGAGAGGCCAACTTGGTCTCTTCCCCGAATCATATGTGGTAAAAATCGATCCCACTCCACCAGCTCCAGTATGTATCTTTTTTTTTGTTTTTCATCATCATCTGAAAAATTTCATTACTCAAATGATTAGCATGCATCTTTCTTACTAATGCACTCTTCTGAAATGTGTGAAGTCGCATATTTTAGCGGTATCCATCAATGAATGCTAATTTTACCAGCATTAATTATTCTCGAACATTGCCCAAAATGGATGTATGGCCCGCCGACACTTGTCCTATTTATTTTCATTCCTGTTCACTGTTGGTTGTATGTAATATGCAATCGAAAAAGAGGGTTCACATGTATATTACAGGACGCTGTTGTCTGTACAGAACACAATATCTTTTAATGGTCATCCGTTGAAACTTCTCGTCCCGGCAAATTGCTCGTCCGAGAAGTCTTTTTAGAAGCAACTAAAAGCTCACCTTATTTTATCTTATTTCTTTTTGCTCTGAGAGAAAAAAGCATCATAATTTCGCTGAAATATCCGACAGCTCACGCATGTTATGCTTTCTTTTTTCGTTTCCCCTATAACACATTGCTATGATGAGTATGAATATGATTTTGCTAACAATTTTTTGATTTCAATGACATGTTCTTATCACTATCGCGAATTATTCTCTTCTTTAATCTTTTGTTGAGCATATTAGATGCTAGTGCTAAACAGCTTATCTAGTTGATATTCGCCCGAATTGGAATATGGCGAATAATTGATGGACGTGAATGAAACAGCCTTAATAGTTAGCTGTATATTTGTTGGCTTCATATTTTCTCATATATATCTGCTGCTTTCACGCGAGATTGTTTAATTTTCAAGATCGTTTCCAATTTCCGCTTATCAAAGAATCTCTCATCGGCAGTATTTATAACTGCATTTGTTCAACTATTGCAATAAATTGGTATGCCTCTAACTCTGCACTAAATCCGCTTCAATGTTCTGCTCCTTATTTTGTGGAGAATTTACAATTTAGTTTTATATTTTTGCAGAGGAATCAATAGTACGGGTGTTTTCATTGAAGCATTTTTATATGAAACGTGCTTTGCCATAAAAACTCAGAGCCTTCAGAGTTTGGAGGCTTCACATTTAGAAGAAAAGGCAAGGCACTGTTCAGGAGGTCTTAAAAGAGTTTTTTTGGCTCAGTGAGATTCAGCCCATATGAAGTATGGACTATGGACTGTGAGAAGGGGGCGACTTTACTAAATCTTTCAGATTTTCCAATGCTACATCAGTACCTGTGGAGTGATAGCTACTTTTGCAGTTATAGTGTGAGGTTATGTTCACTGAAAGTCGTCGAAACGGCTCAAGAAAGCGCTGTGCTAAATGATTGAAAGTGGTGATATGTTTAGAAGAGTGGAGGGGAGAGGAAGAGAGCGAGTAACACTATAGCAGCTCTCAGTTCAAATGAAATGTGCTTTTATTAGGAAGTGGAAGCCCTTTTTAATTAAGCGTTGAATCTCATATTTCCTTTCTGCTTTCCTCTTGCAATAGGATCGAAATGGTTGAAATTTTCTTTCCTTCCCTGCATACAAAGAGCATAGAGAGTGACCAGCGGTGTGGCCAACAAAAATCGCACGTGTGATATTCGTTTATAATTGCAGTTATTGGTTTATTCCAATTACTCCTTTAAGTTAGCACCGACATCAACAATGCAGAAAGAAGACTTCAAAGAAAACTCTTTGCTGATTTGTGATGGAGTCTTTCCGAAGTGCTATAGATCTTAAGTCTCTCTGCTATAGATTTTAAGCATAAGCATTGTATAGTTTCTGCCAAAATCCAATCTTACCATGATGTCTTTCATAATTTAAAAGGTTTTGAAAGCGCTGAATAGATGCTTCAAAGAAAAGAAAAAAAGAATAAGTGAATGTTCCAGATTGAAGAGAACCTTATTATATATTTAAGCATTACTATTGAATATCTTTGAAAAAAATTTAACAGATGGATGATTTTTTTGAAGGCGTAAAAACTCCAAATCTGATCATTGAAGATGATTTTTTGTCGACGTTACGCTCACTGGTGATTTATCTCCCACCATATGTCTTTCTATGCTTCATACGATATACACTTGATATGATTATCATTTCATTCGCCCTAATCGAAGAAGCTATCTGATATTGCGGATGATTATTGTTAGTTTTCCAATATATGGGCCTAAAATTTCTGCTTGCAACTCGATGGCCCGATGCCGTTTCGCATAGATTCGATGCGTATTCACCAATAAGCCAAACTAATCTCAAGGAACCGCACAGAATTTGTCGTTGTTGTATAGTGAATCAAATGAGAGAATTTGTATGGTTGCTTATCCCTTATTTTTGCATAATTTTCTGCATATCGAGTTTTTGTGCGCACTTCCGGTCCATTTGGATTGTTGCTGAAAGATGACGGTGGTCTGTCCCTATAGCAACTGTTTTAGAGTAATGCTTTTGTGCCAACTAAGCATTAAGGCTTTGAAAGACGTGGAACGAATGACTGCTTTCAAAGTGCTTTCTGACTGGCTAATCATTAGTGTCAATGGTTTTGTGGATAGCATATCCTGAAGTTCATGACCACTTTGTCGGTCGAATTTTTGACTTCACATTTCGATCGCCTCGAGGATTTGCAGGAATGTCCCTCCGAGGAATTCGATGCGGAATTTCTCTCAAATTATCGCATCGTGCTTCTTTGAGTTTACCGTTTTTTCTCCTCGTCGATTGATATACATCTCACAGCAATGGGTGAGTTCAGAATAATGCGTTTAAATAGCATCATGAAAACTGAAGGGCGCACAGTCTTACAGTGATAACATCCATGTTTACGAGAAGCTAAGATTGAAATGCTAGTTGAAGCCTGTAAAAGCTACTAAAACGAGGCAATGAACTACACGGAATTGATTACGTTTAAGTGGCTAATTCATTGAATTGCAAGATATATGCGATAAATTTGCATGCAAATTGAATTCTTCAACTTATAATAGCAAACATCAGTGATAGCGGAGGAGGCTTATCGAAGTTTGAGAGCGATCTAATCAAAGCACATTTTGATTAGAGTTTCCCAGCGAATTCTATATTTGTTACAATGAGGTAAACGTACGTATATTATTGCGCAACATAAAATTTATTTAATCAAAAAAAAAAATTGGCATCCATTGCAAGAATGGAACTGCCAAAATGGCTCAGTTATGTTGAGCGTTTTTTTTCTCAAGGGAGTAATGCGCGTGTCAAAAGAAACGAGCGATATGCCTAAATAGAAGATAGTAGATGAGCGTTTAGAGAGCGATTCATTTATCTCGCTTCGCAAATCGAACTAATGAGTGAGATGGGAGAATGTGTTTGCTTGAGTCAACAGCTCTAGCTAGCTTATACCTCTAGCGAATTCATGAAGCTTCTATGTTTAGCTGAATTCCTACTTGCACTAGAAGTAGTTGAGAGAGAGCGTTGTTTCGCTTATCATATGCGACAATTTTTAGGTCGGGCGATCGGTTCCATTAACGAGCGAAAATCGCTTGTTGCGAGTTTAGATTTTGCGATCCATAGATTATTTCCTAGGTGGGTTAGTTTCAAAATGAAAGCAGTTTTTAGAGTTATTATGATATTCGCTAGCAAACTTAGAAAGATGCTTCGATACATGTTTAAGAATTCGCACGGTAATTACGTGCTATTTTTAATGCCGTTAATGACTGTGTTTTTCAAAGACGATTCATGCATTTTCTCGCAGAGTATCGCGAACAATTGAGGTGATTTCTTCAGTTGCAAAAAAAAATTTTGCATTCAAAATCGTAACATCTTGCTAGAAATATTTTCTTTACGTGTGGTTTGCATATTTTCGTTGACTTTTATTTTTTCGAGACATTCACGTATACTGAAGGTTAGGATATCGAGAGCGTTTTTGCCGGTTTTTGATCGTACGGCCTTATGCGGCTCAAATTTTAGACTCATATCAACCGTTGCAATTCGTTGGCCTCAAAAATCGTTCCACCTCAGCCATATTGACGCAATTGTTGAACGTCCATCCCTATATCACTTATATTACTGGCTATATCATTTGCTGATTTCATTTCGCTTGGATAAATATGTTGTTCACATCGAATCTTCGTAAAATGGTCGACAATTACCATACGCCATCACCTTCGATCGTCTCGAAGGCCGCCGATCATGCGTCGAGATTAGTGGAAAAACGTGAACAATTGATACGTCGTCATACATGTGCGACGATTGCCTCGCAAAATTCATCACAGCATTCGTCGCGCAATAGTCATACACTTCATAGACGCAGTACTATGAAAAAAATTGATGAAAATAAGGTGTCCTTTTCTTTCTGATATCAACATCTTATTGATATCTTGCTCACTCATTAGCTCGCTCACTGATGAATTTCTTCTCGAAATGGAACGATGCGAAAGGATTGCTTCAGTGATCGTGAAGCAAAGAAGTATGGATCCTTTCGAGGCCACCCACGATTCGAATGAGGAGAGAAAATAATCAAAAAGTTTTTACGACAATAATTGCAGTGACGCAAATCGGGCAACTGCAGCATACGCATAGAGGGACGAACGTATTGAGCAAGGTGTGATCGTGAACGCTCATTTATACGTCTGAAGTGACTCGTTTTTTGGGCTTCCTAGTTCACATATTGGATGAAATTTGTGGGAATTTCACTGAAAACTATCAAATCCACCATAGAAGGACTTCACGTTCTAATTACGACTGCACTTTATTTATTTCGTCGGCTAGTTCGATGCGTTTATATGTTTCAACGATTAAGCACCCTTCAAAGATGAACCAATCGCTTACGAATCTGTCGATTTATAACTGAGCGGCTCGAAACGTTGATTGGGTACTTGCCATACTTCGAGTGGGGGGGGGGGGGGGGGGGGGANTGTCGATTTATAACTGAGCGGCTCGAAACGTTGATTGGGTACTTGCCATACTTCGAGTGGGGGGGGGGGGGGCGAATAACTGCAGTATTATGGCGAGTGTTGTTTTCGCCGTCTGAATCTACTTCATGCTTAAAATCTAGAAGATAGGTGCTGTTGAGGCGAGACAGCTTTTTCGAGTTATTTAACATTTGAAACCTTGATTCCATATCGCTCATTAGGTTCGATTCATAGATATATTCATGAAATATATTGACAAGTAATCAAACTTCGCTAAATTTTCGTCCTCTTACTTCCTGAAACCTTAACTGTAAGTCATCGAACTTAAGGTTCCCCAATTTTTTCTTTGAATCAAAGAAAGTGGCATATATCCGGCAAGAGATTTGCTACAAGAGAGCACCTAATTTTTGTTGGTAATCTTGTAAGTTGTTAAATGATCATCGAGTTGTTATTGCGTGACGTTCTACGAAATATGGATCAGCTAAAGCAACAATTTTGTTCGCTAGTCTTCAACTGCAAGTATAATTCTTATGAAGCGGTGACTGCTATCGATGTATTGTTGTTTTCTCTTCTAATATCTAATTCCTTCATTTGTTTGCTTCATTTTAGACTTTATTGATGATAATAGAAAAGAGCTCATTTCGGGAGTCGAGTGTCTAGATGAATTTTATAATCGACGCCGCCGAAGTAAACTAACTAATTCTCTTATAAGTTCTCTTTTCAGAGCATTCATTTTATTAAAGCATTTTTAAGTTTTTTCGTCTTATTGAATTTTTACAATTATGTGAGAGTTGTTGTGAGAAGATAATGACGCATTTTGGGGGGACTTTTCTTTCGAGATAAGCGAATGCCAAATTATCGTCGATCGTATTTAGAACGTTTTTAGGCCTATGCTTTATGAAATCTGTTGTGTGAATATCTATTACCATCACGATGTATGAAATCTTTGTCATGTCTTATAAGCACTGTAAGAAACTTGTAAAGCCGCTCATTTCCTGAACAGAAATTTTTTT
>JAARMF010002678.1:5055-17283 GCA_022844705.1 Toxascaris leonina
GCGGGGTCTACTTGTGGGATAGTTCTACAAGATAATTTTCTCTATGGAGGTGAGCGTCACAGAACACTTTAGCGAAGGATCGACGTTCGAGAGACTTTGGTCAGGGAATGAGTTCCGGAAAACTCTTTAGATTATTCTTTCATTTGCCTGAGCTTTAGAGCTTTGTAGTAATTCGCCTCTTCCATCATATTACCTTTACACGCTAACGATTGTGATTTTGCCCATAAGTGGCGGTAGCTCAGCTGCCTACAAATTTGAATTCACAGGATAGCTGTGGACTTCTTTCTTTTTGTTGCAGTTGTTCTTAAAATATTCTTTAACATTGTCTCAGTAGTGCAAAAAAAAGAATAAGGAAAGGTCAGAGGTCACCGGCTAGGATCTCGGATCTCATAGACCTGCGGAAGACATCGTCGTTCACATTTTCATGCTTAGCGACATCGACCCACAATTTTTTAGCGGGCTTCTATATGTTCGTAGAGATCCCTCGTACTAATTTTTTTGGAGCTCCTTCTCCTTTCTCTAGCTAGTCCGATTCCCAACGTCGATCAAAGGTCAGAATAATCGCCGAACACTGAAAGCAAGCAGTGGCTATCAATTAGACGTAGCTGGGAATTGTCAATTATCGAATACTTACCAATTCATTTTCAGTTCGATTTGTTAGTTCATTCTAAGAAAGCATCTGGTGATTTCCGAGTTTCATTTTATTTTATTATTATTAGTTATTTTATTCCATTCGATTAAATAATAAATAAATGAAACCAAACTACATTGGTAGAAATCGTTTAATTGCTAACGATTTCAAAGTGGACATTTTTTTCAATATTATTCAATTAGGAAATTTCTATTGAAAAGCAATCAGTTTAATAGGAAATCTCTTCAATAGAAAAGATTACATTGTGAATAGACACCTGTTTCCTCTTTATTATAGACACGAGGTTTATGCAATCCATGAATTTCAATTCGATGATTTATAAGCGGGAGAGATAGGGGGGGGGGGGGGGNNNNGCGATTGCAAGATGCTCTACCATAAAGGGGCTACGTTAGAAGTGGGCATTTATGTTTACACTCGGATTTTTGTTGAGACTTCTATGTGGTTCGCAACTTGCGTGAGAGGTTATGAAGAGACGATCTGTAAACGATATGAAGCTGGAAATATTTTTGAGGTATCGATGGTCTAGAGAGTTTCGAATAGATATGTCTTCTGATATACTTTCTATGTGAATGTGTTCGTTTCGACTAGGTGGTAGAAATACTACGAAGTGATGGTAAGTAAATCACTATAAATGCCGTTTATTTATGAGATTAGTTATTTTTGTCCACAATAGCTGTTCCCCTATTATCCCAATATAACTGTACTATGAGTGAAGGAAAATGTTGCTCGAGTAGTTGTTTTTTTTTGCCTTTAATAATTAAATATATTAATTACTGACTAAAAATGTTGATAACACGTAGAGGTGGCCGTTGGTTTCAACCCGAAATATTATCGAAAAATTTCCACGATTGACTGAAAGCGAGAAGTGAAAGCAAAAAACTGGGCGATTTTTAGGGTTTATTCGTTAATCGATTCGCAACGATTCGGCGAGGATGTTTTTGTTTACGTTGTTCAATTGGATAGGAAAAAAACTTTTTTTTGTAAAAATCATGTTCTTCGCTCCAATATTCAACGTAGATGTTTTCTTGCAAGCAACAGTTACATCGACGAACGAACGTTTTACGCCTGTTGTCAAGTATAACAGTCTAATTACTCTTTCACATAGCTTCGCATCCCTTTAGACTAACGATCATTCTGCGTATTCGTATTCCTTATAGATAGTTTATGAATTAATATTCATTTTCAATAACATTAAAAAAAATCGGTTGCAATTTTTATTAAATGGATTTCAGTGCTCAGTATTGGAGACCACTTCACTTCCAACAAGCTGCTAATATTGTACGCTAATTAGTGCATAAATGAAATTCTAGAGAATGAACACATATTGGTCTCGTATCCGTGAAATTGTTTAGTTTTGAAAGGCAAACAACACAACAATCTTTTATTAATCTCTCATGTCGCAAATCTCCTGAACGTTATAGAGCAAACGTTTTCCGGCGATGTTTTACGAGTTATCTTGTGTTTTCTTCTGCTGTCTAATTCGATCCTATCATTTCTCCGACATTCAGGAATATGTTGATTGAAATGGGGCGGACTGAAGCATCAACGAGTGAGTTTGTGAAGTGCATGGGAAGTTTTCTCGTGTTTATTTTGCTGCACACAAGTACTGTCTAGTTAAAGTTGCCGTTTTCTCCTCGAACGAATGAATGTATGGCGTTCGCAACCAATCACTTTTCTTCTATCTATCTTCAACTCAATGACTTCCCTTACTATTGGATACTTTTAAGCGAATTCCTCATATCACAGATATTTAAATCTACACTCGAAGAGTAGAAACGAAAGGATGAGACATGGATGAGATGATAAGCAAGGCATGACTTCTATCGTTTTAGTTTAGCTTACATAGTGGCTTTCGTGAGTGACTATATATTTATGATTGTGGCTCATATATTAGCGGCGTTTAGAGCGGATCTACATTAACAGCAACATTTTTCGTTGTCCGCATGGTTGGTAATTAGGTTGTCAACCATAGCTGTCATTCAGAATTGATCGCCGGATCGGATAATGATATTGGGACAGGGTTTGACCTCTACTAATATCAAATTCGAGAGTAAGTGGAAATAATTTATTGTCGGGTTTTTTAATGCCCTGAGGTGACAATTGTTGATCATCTCTATGTTAGCTAGAAGAACTTAATTTGCGAACTTTGAGAAGTTGCCCTGATTTTGACTTGATGAGTCCAAAATTGACGGTTGAGTCCAGCATAGCATCTTTCGGATTTGGCATTAATTGAGATCACTTACTGATCTCATGATGTGAATTGCCCAGATAAGCTTCTGAGGCCTTTGCGTCGAGACATTTGATGTTCTGTGTTTCGCGCTGTCAAATAAATCGAAGACTGAATATAGCTTGTTGGAAATAGTTCCTCAAAGAACTTTTAATGTTGGAGTACGGTTGCGGTCAGTTATCGGCGAGTGATGAATGAATAAGGATAATTTTTGTTCCAGCATATTATATTTGTATCGTCGTTGTGCACGCAACTTTCCGCTCAACCTCCCGACTAGCTAATTAAGAAGCTAACCTGCCGAGTTGTTGTCTTACGAGCAACATTTGACAGCAATGATATTGGCTTCTAGCTTTTTCTTATGCACTCTACGTGCAGTATACATGATCATCGATGCGAGAGCATAGTCTATCGACGAAACGTATGCGTGTTGCTATGTTGTTGCTGTTGTTGTTGTTGGGACTCTTCTTGCAGCGTTTTACATACGAAAGATCGCTCTCGTTGTGAGGGTAGTGTTTATACGAGCGATATGTTTCGCTATCGCACTGTTGCCACATTCGTAATGCTTTCCATTCGCTCTTCTTAGCTATCAAATAGTGTTGCGCACTATTCAAATAAATATCGCATCGAAATTTATCTTCAAACTTTTGTGGAATGTCAAAAAGAAGAAAATTGTCCCTTTTACGACGGTCAAACACTTTTGAAAGAGTTCGTCGTCGTCTTCGACCAAGGAAGGGAACAAGGAGCGAGGAACTGGTTTTTGAGTACGTCTCGCTTCCTCTTCAGTAATCGCTCGTTGTCGTTCATCGCTTCATCTTGCATTTGTTGTTAGTCGTCTTGCAAACGCAAAAAAAAAGTTCAAGCGACATTGTTTGACATTGGTTGTGCAATTTGCAACAGGCAGCAAGAAAACATTCCGCACAAACGTTGCACTCCATCATCCAACTTGAATTGCAACTATCCTCAATGATCGAATTTACATATTAATGCTTCAGCATTCATATACTACAAAGTATACGCTGGAAAATCCGACAACAAACCTATCTATATTATGCTAATTAAACACACGATAGAAAAACGTCTCTCAATCTCAAATCCAGTGAAACCCTCCACCCCCCTTACAAGAGTTGCAATAATGGGAGTTGATGGGATGCGAAAACCCTGAGAATAGATTGCAATCAATTTGATAGACTAACGTATAAGCGTCTCCACTCAAAGCAGCAATTTTTCACGAGTTTTGGCAAAATGTTTATATCGAATCTTTATGGAAAGACGTAATTTTTTAATCTCTGATTCTTTCTTCTACTTTCAAAGCTTTGAGGGCGCAATTTATAGTGATTTCATCGGTCCTACTTTTACCTCTATGAAGTAATGAGGATGACGATACTTTTCCACATCCCTTGACTTTTGTTGCCATTTGTGATGATGCTTGCAAATAGCATTGATTCCGGCCGCGGCATATTTAGCCTGATAAATAGAAGACGATATAGGCGGATATCCAATACGCATCATTAATGACCGACAACTCGTTTTCACGAGAATAATGTTGACTAACTAAAAACGTTCTCGTCGATCCAAGTCATATTCATCAAAATTTACGCACTCATCTAATGAGATACTACAGATCGTTAAGGTGACTGTATAGAGTTGCTACTTCTATAATCGATCCACTCATTGAAAATGCACTCTATCACGCATGCAATTTCAATGAAGTAAGGCATGCACTCAAGCCTACTAAAAGCAGAATTACAATGAAGCACTTAGAGCGATTGCATTTCTATTTTCAGTGAGTATCGCTCATGTTTTCACGTTTATAGTAGTTGTTTTAATAATAATTTCATCTATTAAGTGAATTTTTCATCGGAAATAAAGCCAAATAACGACTATCGACTTTTATGAGAATATAAATTTTCTGTAGGCTACTACTGCTATAAATCTGTCGAGTTTTTTGAAGTTTTTTATCGTTTTTTTTCTATTTCGCTATACTTACGATTGTTTATTCATCTCAGTTGTATTCGGCTACACTCGTTAAATATACGTTACAATCTCCTTATAAAAGTGTATATAACATAAACTCTTCCAGTATTATTTTTTTTCTTCCTATTTTCATAGAAATCTCATAATAGTTGCTATTGCCGATATGACATGGAAAATAGCATCAATCATTTCGTTTAATTTCTGCATTTTGCCTCTACATTACTCCTTCAGAGCAAAAATATTTTTGTCTCACAATGAGCATGCATTCATCACGTGAACATAATAAGAACTTAGTCTAAAGCACAAACTCTTTTCTTTCGTCTATCATCGACTTCCTTATTAGCCGCTAGCTATATAATTATTTACGAGGAAATAACATTTTCTCGTAGAGGAAATGAATTCTATTTCGTGTTTTCATTAGAAACTTATTATCGCTATGAGAAAGCTTTACTCGGCATAGTTTCACGCTTTTCGAAAGTACGTTTAGATAATCAAGGAAATAGCGAGCCTATCCGTTCGAAAAATTCCACTTTCATTAGATCTCATTTGTTGAGTTAGTTGTGTAGTGGAGTATATAGCGTGCATACTTTTCAACACACATGTAATGTGTCCATTATTTTATTTCGTTTCCGAAGGAGGCATCAAAGGAAGTGAAAGAGATGGCGAAGTCGTTAGACGACTCAACGAAGAGAGTGATAGCCGTTGAGAGGGTAAAAAGATTTCAACGGAAATGTGACTAAAGATGTCGTAGTTGTTGGATCGACTCTTCGCTATCGCCCATATATGTATGCGCAACTTTTAAAGGTTATCTTATCTATTACGACAACTATTCGTCGAAATGCTTTACTTTGGCGGAACGAATTTCGATGGGGAGAGTTCACTTACCGGATCATCTCATTTCTCTGTGTTGTGTGTTTCCTCTTATAAGTGATATATTTGCGAGTTTCTAACGCATTCACATAAACGAATATTTGTTGGCATTGCGAATTTTAGTTTTCCACTCTTAGCTTATCCTATTTCATTTTTGCTTCACATTGTGATCATTCTCGGCGGTTTATGCTAAGAGACATTTATTTCGAAACTGTGTTATGCGAATGATGAGACGATAAGATGCTCTCAAATATTAAGTTTAATGCGTATAATTTGCTCAGAAGATTGCGTAGTATTCTTTTGCGTTTATTCATTAATTGAAATTGGCAGAAGTACTCAATTAATGAAATTATTTGGTAGTTCAAATACGCAAATTCGCGAAAAAAGGGACTTTTTTTGCAAATTTTGGACGAGCGTTCAGATCGGTCGGTGAAAATATGAATTTTCAGTAGGAAATATTCTAATTGTTATTTGTGAGTTATACAACTGGATAGGTGCATAAGCAGATTCCGGAAGCATGGGTCGTGCTGCTATCTTGGGCGCATATCTCCGCATTTATAAGACTGGAAGCATAATTTGTTTTATTTTGTTTCTCTCATCGTAAATGATTACGCACGTTTTTTCTCTTCTTTTCTTTTGTTTTTCTCTTTCTCTTCTGTTGCTTTCCTCTGTTTTTTTTCAATCTTTTTTTTCGTTTCATAAGCAGTGTTAATAAAAATTTCGCCGCCAACTGCACAACCGCCCACCAAAGTGGCTTACAACAGTCGTTTGGCGGCGGATTGCCGATTGTGAGGTGTAAAATTTTGTGAGCATTTGTGAGGTGTAAAATTTTCTGAGTTCGTATAAGTAGAATAATCAATTTCTGTCTTTGCAGCAGTAAACCAATGCAATTCCTCTATTTATATATCCATTCAATGCTGTGTCTAAATATGTCAATAAAACTATCTTGGTTAATTCGCTTCCGGCGGTTTCAGTAAACTTCAGAGATTATGCGTTGCCGGTGAAGAATGAGACTGAAGGTGAGTTCGAATATGAGAAGGGTTTTAAGTGCTCAACAGTGAGAGGATAATTATCCATCCGATTCCTTTCAGTAAAAGTGAAAGAGCAAATAATGCTAAGATGAAGCAACGAGAGGACATCTTCCACATGAATGCACCCTTGGTAATCGAATGCATTTATTTTGCACCGCTAACTAGCATTTCGATTATTATATTTCATCGGTAATCATGTTTATGAAAGTCAATTACGCTCATATAGTTATAGCGAACAGCATCGTCCTATAATGGATTTATCTAAATAAAAGCCGAACTTCCTGAATTAAAATCCCATAACTTTTTATTTAGAAGTATTGCGGGTTCTATTCTTTTACAGCGGATTCTTGTATATAGAACTAAGATTAAGTTCTGTAATCCTCACGATGTCCTCTTTTTTTCCCTTTGTATTTCCGTTGACATTTTTATCTGGTTTCCCACACAAGGATATATGAACGTCACTAATGTATCTAATGAATAGTCGCATCGAAGTGATGGTGGATGTTATTGCACGATGGTGGATGGATGGATGGGGTGGGACATTTTTTGAAGTGAATGTTCGATGATGTTATTGAATGTGAGCATTTTGGAAAAGGATTTGCATTCGAAAATAAAATTTGAATCCAATTGAATTGTCTCCATTTTCAGGTTGCTATCGTTGTAGATTTTTATTTGAAAAGTGACTGTCAATACCTCTATCAAATAATCTTTCTCTCTTAAGTAACGTTTTCAATGTTCTTATCCTTTGTGAGCTTTTCGAGGAAGAATAAAAGCCGTCTGATGAATAAAATTGCTCATCAATAACAGCACTTTCGCTAAAATTTCAGAGGATTTTATAGATCCAGAGAGGATCTGTTCGAGATTGTAAGAGAGGTGCGAAATATTGGAAAAAATATTTTTAGTCATTATATCTCAATAAAGAGAGCACTCATATTTCGCTAGAAATGAACATAAAAGTGAAACGTACTGCTCAATTTCCTCGCATATAAAACTTGCTTGAGTCACTACGGCACAATTTTTAGCTCATCTTTCCATCAAAAAGGAAAGAAATATTTTTCGCAACATTTCCTATTCAACTATATGGACTTGTATTGCTTTCCCCCTAACTCCATTCTCTTTTCGCTAAACTTTCTTTCATCACTCGCCTATCGATGGGTTGAAATGTTTTTTTTTAAATGTAATTTCATGTGAATATTGAATGAACGCTATTTGTTTATCGTTGAGGTGTTCGTTCCGTGTCTCATTTTCTTTAGGAAATAACTGCACTCATTAATTCCATTCATCAAAGATCTCACGATGTTCCTAGTATTCGATGATTTTTGAAATTCGTCAGCTAATCGTTGAAGCAAAGAGGCAAATGCGGCACGAAGAAAGCGCTTTAACGAGCGAGTATCGCTCGCTTTTTGCGTTGGTTGCATTGGGCAGCTGGTCAGAGAGCAGAGAACAGTGTCGCACGCGTTGCTATGTGTTTATATGTGTGTGCGTGTATGTGAGAGTGAGAGAGAGAGCGAGTATCGCAAGGACGGCGATGTAAGCCCCTCAAGCAGCGTCACATTTTCAAAGGGCCGGTTGTTCTTTGGTCTTTATTTTAGCTTTATGCTGTTATAGCTTTATATAGTTTTAAATCTTTAGTCTATCTCTATAGGTCTATATACGATAACGTATATACGCATACTTATAATATTACTGCAGCTTTTTGAAGGTGATAGCGCTGGAGCTTATTAACTTCTTTGTTCTTCAGTATAGAATGCCTATTGCTATTTTAACATCACCGCTGTAATGTACTATGAATAGGAGTGGTGAAGAGTGCTGATGATTGTAGGAATGTTCTGCCGAATGGGCCTATTTTTGAGATAACCGGATTCGAATTTATATCTGCGGTTATTGCTTGTCATATATGTTCTATTGATTTTTCAACTATTCTTTGCATTTTTCCTTTAATGCACTGTTACGATCATATTTGTGCATTCGTAATGTTTGTCAGTCTATTTTGTGAGCATTCTTGCCGATAAGCGGAAGCTGGTGGATGAGGGGAGGAGGAGAGAGCTGCGATAATGAATTCTATGTGGGATGTTTTAAATTTGAGCTATACGTTGGGGGAAGGTTAACCAATATATCTATTGGCCCAATTATTCAGTTTGTAAAATATGCTTCATAAGTCGATGCAAAATATTTCCACTATCGATTCCCACGTCATCTTGTTAAGCGGTTGTGGCATTAGCCCCTTATCGCTATCTAATGATCATCGAGTCTATTTCCTTCCCACGAATTTGTCCCTTATCAATCGTTGACGCATTCATTCTAAACGCTTATTATTGGTTGCTGTTGGCTGCTCAGAGAGTACTCTATTTATGCGTTAATAGAAAATATACGCGATCGAATGAAAGATTGCTTACGTCGTATCATTGATGCGTTCTTGCTTGAAAATTTCTCCATTGAAATTTCTTGTACAAAATGTCATCGTCCATCAAATGTTCAACAATCTTGTCCAAAACTGCCCAAGAAATGCTCATATGTCCACTAAATTGTCCATTATACAATTTGCCTAAAAATTATGTCCAAAATAAAAAATATCACATCGAAATTTGTCCAAAAAACTTATTGCATGTTGAAGTATATACGCGTACCTAAGTATCATACTTGTTAGTTCATTACCTCCAGCTATATAGCATTTATTACCGTCAACCAAAGTCATCCTCTTTGGAGGATCCTTTGAATTTGTATGAATCAGTGGGGGTGACCAATTTCGAAATAGCGGCTTCCCTTCGCAGACAATATTTTCAATCGTCGTCAAACAATAGTTACCGTCCAAATCTGAGCCATATTGGAGTTTCTTTTATCTAACGAGTCTTAGGTAGGCAAGGCTTGTAAAATACTCGAACTCCTAGAACTGGTATGTAGTATGCATAGTCCATAAATCGAGAGGAGGATGCTTATAAGTACAACAAAAGATAGTACAAAGCATCATATTTGAAGAATATTTTTTGATGTCGTTTAAATATTTATAGATGTCCGAACCTTTTTGCTTTTTTTTTTGGAAGATCTTCATATTTTAACCGTTTTTTTCCTAGTGTCTTAATTCGATTCCATTCTATTTGATGTATTAATTCCCGCTCCGATTGAATAAACTTTATCTACAATTTGTCTCATTCTTGTTGAATTCCGTACAATCCCATTAGAAACAACGTTGTTTTTTTTAATATTGAAATACTGCTAAAACTGAGGTTGTCAACACATGGACTGTATCTGTGATAGTCAACATGAGAATATTTGAACGTCGCCTTTATTTCGTTATTTCACTCCTCACAATTATTCCTCCAATAAGCGTCAGATACTAGCTGAATATTCATAGTTGAGCATAAACCTTGGAACTTGCGTCTTCTCGTCAGTTAAGCAAGTAGCTAGCTATACGTACCTACTTTGAGGGGTAAAGAAGTGAAAAATACCCATTGCAAATCTATTGTTTAGGTTTTAGAGCGCTTTTATATAAGTAATATAATGCTTAGGATTGATCGCTTTGCGGTGAAATATCTTATTGCGAGAGTATATGATGACTTTTTCAAGCTGTATACATCAATCATATTTGCTCTTTTGAGATGTGTATAGCCCCTCACTCGTACCGTGTGTTTTATAGAGCAACAAAGTGAACTTTGCGCCGAATTCATCGTAGTGCTGCTATTTGTTTAATTGCATGCGAACTTTGTGCATTTTATGTGTGAGCATCAAGCAAAAGTGGAGAGGAAGGGATGGAGGGATGGAGGGAGGGAGGGAGGGAGGAGCGGTTGTTGCAGTGTGAAAGTATTGCTCCGTCCCTGTTGGGTTGGCCAACGAACAACCGAATTGCAAAGAGGCACACGGCTGGTGCTCGGGCTTATTCGCTATGGCATCGACGACGATGTTGTTCTCCGAGTGCTCTCAGCTGCGCGTTGAAGTGTTTCTCTTTCACTCTGTCAACCCTCTTCCGTTTTGTGTGTCCATTCGTTGGGGCACTTTTTCATTCTACTATTTGCATCATTTTTGCATCGATCTTCTGCTACTCTCTCTCTCTCGTATAACTAACGCGCAACGTAAAGCATTTGTCAACTTGCGTGCATCACGATGAATTTTTTCCCCACTCATTTGCGATCTTCGATTCTATCGGTTGTTTCTCGCTTGTTGTCGCTCGCTTTATTGCCGCTCTTTTTTTGCTGCAAAAAAAGAAAACAGAAGCAACCGATGTGTTTTCGTCGACTTACTCATAATAGAAGTTATGAGAATAAGAATGAGAAAATAATTTACAACGAATTTGCGGCAATGATTTTAATATGAGCTAGAGGCAATTTTGAAGTGTACAGAATGTGTTATTTATTAGTCAGGTTGACTATCTTGATGAGCAGACGACGCTAGTTACCACATCTAATTGAAGTTTTTAATGAGCTCATCGATGAATTTCAACTGTTTGGTCGCTCGAATAGTGATCGACAATTTTTTTCTTTCCTTTTTTTCCCGCTTGCACTTTCTCAGGCTCATTTTTTATGATGCCGTTTTCTAGTGGATGCTGTCTTTGATAGATGATTTTCTCAAATTTGATTCTTTTTTTTTTCTGTTATTGCGCGAGTGGCCGATCATGTATGAGCGTTTACTCAACGTCTTTCTTTTCGAAAAAAACTGACAATAATTTGCATTTTTGGTGACGGTTGGTCAATAAGCGATCGTTTCAAGCACCTATGAAGCAAGGAGCTCAACGTTATTGGAGGGCCAGTGATTGATCGACACTCTTAATTTGAAGCATCGTAGAGCTGTGTTTCAATTTGAAGCCAATTTTGACATCTTTGGTCTGTATTTGGGAGATGGTAATCCAGTTTTTTTTTCGGCTTTAAATATGCTGCTATAAGCATAAGCTGTAAAAATTTCCTTTATCTTGAGAGACTTTTCGAGCGAAACGAATCCACAACTTTTGGCAACTAAGCATCTTGAAGCAGCCGTCGAGTAGATCGGCTATTTATTGCTTCTCCTTCAACTTTCGAAGAACGGAAATTGTTTCTAAAAGAATAAATTAAATTGAAGAATTAAGCAATTTTTTTCAGGGAATTTTTGTATTTTTCGAAAGACAAAACAAAATATCTTTATAAAGAGGACTGAGGGGGTATAGTTCCGCTCTTTCTCAGATGGATATTTGCGAAAAGGGAAGGCAGGAAGTTTGAAAAGGTCTCTTATCGGTACGATCTATCTTGTTGCAAAGAAGTGCACCTTTAAGGTGATATATGCGCGATTCGTGTTCACCGATCAGTGAAACATTTTGTATATAGTGGAATGCTTAAACTGATGATATATATAAGAAAAAAGTGCTACTGTTATGCTTTATCAACTTTGCTTGGCAGCTTTCATCTTTAGCTTACGATTCGATGTATTTTAAATATGTTTGCACAAGGTGATTTCTCCTTCCTTTTTTTGAAAAGCTTCATGGGGGTGGGGCGGGGGGGGGGGGGGGGGGG
>JAARMF010002679.1:9852-24615 GCA_022844705.1 Toxascaris leonina
GAAATTTTAGCGTTTAAGACAGAAGATCCCTACCGATATGGAGGAAGGATGGGAATTTTTTGAGGTTTCGAGGCTAGGTCGATGTAATGTCCCATAATATTTATACTGTTTATCTTTTTTTTTTGTTCGACTGTCTGCATTCCTTACTCTTTTCATATCACCTAAAATTTCGAAGAGATGAAACTCGCTCTTCACTTTTCTTCCACTCTCTGATTTCCTTTTTGCATATCAAATTTCCGGTTTCTTTGTCCAAAGATTTCGACAATCCTGTGGTCTTTTTTCAACAGCTGTCTGGTCCATACGATTCGCATATGCGGTGTTTTGCTGTGAAAATATGCCGCATATCATCTGTACACTATGGACATACGGATATGGAGGAGTTAACAGACGGAAAAAAACGGAGGTGACAGACTGCATGACAACGAACTTTTAAAGCAGGTAAACAACCAGAAAACATGTTCTCATCGCGCAGACGCCATTTCACGTCCGACCTTTTTCTTTCTTCGCACTTTGCAGCCAACTTGTTGTCATCGTTTTTTGATGCTCATATAGGGCCTGCAACAATTTTGCTTATATTTTAAATTCAAATCAAAATTTGCTATAAAATAAAGGGCAGAGGTCACGGTTCAAGCTTCCAGTTGGCCACTGCAATCATATCATTTCATTGCTTTCATGGGATATCTTTACTATTTTGTTATATATGGAAGCCATGCTCTTAGGGCACTTCTAATTGGCATGTAATGAATGGTATATATCGTGTAAACTTTGAAACGGAAGAGAGGATTGAATTCCCTGTCCTTGTCAATGAACGTATCGAATTTGCCGGATGAGTTTTTTCGAGACGAATAATGAACTTTGATGCGAAATCTCGGTAAAACGAGGAGTTTTTGAGGCACATCTCGCACACCACAACAACTCACTCCATAACGAGTGTGTAAAAGAATTTTTGCACTGCATTCAGTTGGGCCTGATTGATTGCCCTTTCAGTGTCTGTTTATTCACTTCGTGCTTGTTACATTCTTCGACTGCTCAGGAATTGATGCTAGGCAAAGGAAATAGACTGTGATAGACGTTGGATAGAGGACCTGATTATTAATTGTAGTGACTGCGTTATTACCGGGAATTAGCTTAGTACAGGAGGGTGGGAGGAGAGGAGAGGGGGAGGGGGTGAGAGGAAGGAGGGAAAGAGTGAGCCCACCTTCAGATCGTCAGAGGATCGCATCGTAAAAGTGCGGCTGCTTTGTGTCTTTCGACGCGATGTGGACGTCATGGGCCGAAAGCATGCAAATTGTTTCCTTTTATTCCAACAATGCATCTTTGATGCTGATAGTAACGGTAATCCTCTGACGAGGGGTTTGCTGCTCTTTGAGGTCTAAACGTATGACCGAATTATTAGTGCAAACAACTGACAAGCTGACTGTTTATATCCCCACGTGATCAAACAATAAAAGATTTTTGGCCCACTAAGTGTGTATTCGAGAGAGTGAGAGAGAGAATAGGGACGCAAATGCAATTTATAGCAAGTTTTTTTAATAAGCGGAGCATTTACAAAAATTTTTGAAGCATTTAAATAGGCTCTTCGTTCAGTATATTCTCAGCGCAAACCTGTTGATGAAGATATCGAAAAAGGGTTTCCAGTCAACTCGTGGTTTGGGGGAGGGGGGGGGGGGGGGGGGGGGNGTCAGTAGGGACCGACCAGAGCCTTACACCGAGATACACGAAACGACTAGGCCTTCCTTTCAATTGTGTGACTAAAAGGGATTTATCGCCTCAAATAGAGCAAAAGTTAATGCCGAGCCACTTTCGCCGTATTGAAGTATTGAATCTATGATCTGCGCTTAGTCCGAACCCGACATTAAGCTCTATGCGCATATATATTCTTAGCGGTAATAGTTCTGCGGAAAAATGATGTTTTATATCGATGGGTTAGAATGCTTTTTAATCATTAGTTTAATTCCACTTGCAGATCTCTGATTTTTGCGGCTTTGGTCTGTCTGTTGTGACGACGCGTTGTTTTTCATTTCGTTTTCTCAATAGTTGATAGGGTATGCCGAATTGTTGGTGATTTATGTTGTGAGTATGGAAATGGTTATTTTATGATCGATTTTGTTCATCGCTTTCTGAAAGTTGATTGTTTTTTTTATCTTCGATAGATTATTTATAACGTCTCATAATTTATTGCACTATACGTTATTTTATTTTATCATATCGAAAATTTCGTGAAATAAAATAAATATACAGGTAAATGCGCAGGTAGGTTCGTTAATTGTTGGATTGGAAATATTGAAAATTAGCTGAGCATTTTATAGGAATATTGCGAGGAAATTGAATATGCTTTAATGCATGCGATTTATTGAAGTTTACACAAAGAAAGTATTTATTAACGATTATATTGCAATGATCACGAGTCGTTTATCTTTGTCGCCGTAATATTTTTACTTATATCATTTCTACTCTTATAGAGTGAATGCTTAGTGATGTTTGATGCTTATTAGGTGAAAAGGAAACGACACGACACCTTCACTTGAGATGTCACAAGAATAGACGTTCAAAAAACTTGCATTGTTTATAGTTGAAGATAGTGAATGCACGTGTTGTTAGTACATGTTGTACTCAATGTACTTAATATTTAAAAAAAAAAATCAGTTGTTATCTAATAGAGAATGACGAGTTGATATTCGTTTCACCCTCCATCTATAGCACATTCGAAAGAAAGCTGCATTGTTCATCGATGGTGAGCGGTGCGATGCTTTATCGTTCATTTCATGTCTCTTATCGGTGAACGTTATTGACGAATAAGCAAAGAGTATGCGATACTTCGTTGTTTACTTGTCGTCGCTTTATTGTTCAAGTAGTACCTGTTGCAATTATCCCCATCGTTGATATTGGGACCAAATTCTTTTTTTTTTTTGTCAATCGATCAAACGTTGCATTCTTTAATGATCGTAGTAAATATTCGTCTGATAAGCGTGCTCTAAAAGAACGATAAAAGTCACCTGCAATGAGGTGTATTCTAAGACTTTGATCATTAAGGTGAGCATTGTTAGTCGATATATATTCGCTGAGTAGCGATTCATTGTTGAATATTCTGCAAATATTGTTGCATCTCATCTTGAGTAGACTCTATTTTATTGCTAACATTCAGCTTACGAATGTCAATATTGATATGAGTAGTTTGTTTGCTTTGCATTCGCTATCATTTCTGCAGTAGTCGATGAATTGACGAAGTTTTATAGCCGTTGCATTGATACTATTCGATGCAATCCAATCATTTTGGGAATTTTTAATTCTGTCGTCCGAGATCCGAAGCCGGAACGAACTTTAACGGATGCTTATCGTACTGATTAAATATTGTCTCGGTTGAGGATGCTGCTTATACAAATGACTTATGGCTAATTGCATCGGCGAAAAATAAATTTTATAACCTATACCCGCCATTTGGCGATCGAGTGTTTCCACTCTCGACTGATTCGATCGTAATTCATTTGCTTTTTCAACCAGATATCTGTGAAAATATTAACTCCGAATTAGGTCCATTTGATGCACTTGATAATACTTTTGTTTGCTTATATGTTATCATTACTGCAGTATTCATTGCCAATCATTTGCTGTGATGTTATCGTCAATTATTTTGTTGTTCGAATTTATAGACGAATTGAATGCGCATTATTGGGTGAATGGTATAGTATCGTATTGCAGAGATATTCGAATGATGAGTGTTAATGATAGTGAAGCGTGTTCGAGTGCAGCCAACTCGTCATGGGAGACAATCGGCGATCCACAGAATGATGTTCTACTCGATCCGGCGTTACTTATCGATGTCATTCGCACAGCTACTACTCTATCGCCGATCGCTAAGATTGCAGAACTTAATGTAGGTTCTGCTTGGTGTTGAGATGCTCAAAGTTCACTTTGCTTTTGAAGTAAATTATAATGACAGTTTTCGCAATCTAAAATGTCATCAAAAACAAACGTTTTCCGTACTTTGATGTATCACCATCTTCAAGACAGATGTATTATTTAGTGCTATCAAATGCACCGCGTTGTATAGTGCACCTTTGATAGATTCAAGAACCAATGGCTTTTGTGTTTATCTGTCCATTCTTGGGAAAGAGTAAATAGAGAGTTGTGTGCTGTGCGAAGTGGACCGCTTTGAGTGTGAGTCACTTGTTTGCATATGATCTTATATTTGCCCATCTCTTAGTGTTGCCTCAAATTGCCATTGGTTTATGATCGCTGATTGTTTTTTGATCCATTAGACAATATCTTCTGTCGCCTTTTACTCTTTTCTAGTTCCTAGTCGTCCATGAATATAGTAAGACTGAATTCTGATATTTGCATTATGCCATCATAAGGTTTTAAAGTTGTAGTTGTGATGTTTATCCGAGTTTTTTTTTAAGGGCATTATTAGTGATTTGTTAAGAAAATATTGACTCCATTTTGTGGAGTCAATATTTCCTTAAAGAGCCAGAATGAGCAGCAATTGTTAATTGCATCTTTTGGTTAGTGTTACAAGTGTGTTATATTATTTGTCGTTCGCAACTAACATTTATTCATCGATACGCTGAAGAATTATCATCGCTCAACGAGTTCATTCATAGCAAACAAAAAGATTTTCCGCAGTGGTTATGCGATACGATTGTTTATATATGTATATCCAATACACTTTTATAAGGCACAATAGCAAAGAATATATTTATTGCTGCATTTTAATTATTATAAATGTTCTAGGAGGTATGCAGCGATTGGTATTATTGGTCGTCAAGAGCGCTGCGTCAATGCATTGATCTTCGACTCGATGTACCATGCGGAAATGTGGCGGCACTTGTCGTGCAAGGATCGTTGATGCGGTCATCCCAACAGGTGCTCTGTGTTATTTGTTCGTAGTTGTTTCACGTTTATTTTCCTTTCATGTATTATTGCTCTGTAATGTCTTGCTGTGAGCTGTTTGCAATGGAGCTGGGGGCTGGCGCGGGAGGGGGAGGGGGGGGGGGGGGGNGACGTGATGCAAAAAAGGCCCTAGGATTTAAAAGCAATATGGGCTCCAAAAACTTTGCAATTCCTCGATAGCGATGGAGGCCTCCAATTTCCACTTCAGTATCGTGTTTTTTTTCCATAATGCGCGGGATCGGGATCGTGGACGCGCAAAAAAAAGCGTTGGGTTGTCGATTTTTGATAGAGTCAGACGCATCATCAGAAGCCTCATCTGTGAGCAGCACATACATCCATTGATTATTTCGAGCTTCGAAGCCAATTGGGCGTATGACGCAAATTTTTATATATTTTTCTGCAAAAGATTTTTATGTTGTGTTGTAAATTGCGACTATGCGACATATGAATTGACTATGCTGCAATAAGTTTGCAGGCAGTGCAATGTGTGGAGTATTTACTCTCTCGAATTGATTACCTCAAGCAACTCTCTATCAATTTGTTGGGTCCATCTATCGACATCCTTAACGATGTGCTTGACGTCCTTCTTAACAGTGGTTCGTTATGCATTACTATTGCATTCATTTAACTTCTTTTTAAATTGCTGATTTTTGCTGAAGCAGCAAATTAGAATAGGTCTGCTGCACGCCCTCTTATTAATAGCGGGGTCAGTCACGAGGTAAAAGAGCAGTTAAAATATTAATTTTGATGGAAAAGTTAATGCCGGAAACGTTCACCTTTTAACATTTAGAGAACGGGGAAATAAAATAGAGGACACCCGACGGATGGCTATTTCCTCGAGCCAAAGTATTCCTTCTGAGAGGAGAAAGCAGTTTGTGCAATGCTGCTCGATTGTTTGAATGAATAAATTCGCGTCTTTTGATTATGACACGAATGTGGCATTTATTCGTGAAATTGCAGGTTCATCCCATCCCATTAGTCATATAGAGGAAGCTTCCTCCTCTGTTCTTCTTATTCGTAAGGGTTTGCCAGCTGTCACCCTCTTTTCAGCACCAATTGCGAGTGTCCACCGCGTTTGCGGATGTATAAATATTCTGTTAGGATTCTAGAGCGAGCAAGAGAAAAGGTTATTACGACGGCCACATTAATTGCACCATTCCTCTCTCCATAGATCTCTTGTCGTTTTCCAGTTACTACAGTGTTCAGGTGGGAAGTGGGGGGAGGGTGGGAGGGGAGGAGGAAAAGGTGGGGGGNAAATTACAGTGGTGGTTTAATTTAAACTATGAGAATGTTTTAATAAGTGGAACTGCAGCTTCCAAACACTGTTGCTGCGAAGGTAGAACAGGTGCTGCGTGTTGACTCACTGACAGCTGTTATGGTTTTTGTGTTCATCAGCTGTCACGAAAATGAATGCTATTTTGCAGAATTGTTATGTGCATCGCACAGACACTCTATGAACATATGAATGCTTAATTTTTCTGCGTCGCAGCTATGTTTTTCAAACTGATCTTTGCATTTTACAGGCGGTTCATGTGCTGAGGACGAGGAAAACGAAAAAATTCATAGAAATTGCGGAGGTTGTTTAGTTTACTAAAAAAAAAAAAAAAATGCATTGTTATAGGGAGTGCAGAATGGGCGACATCTGTGCCTCCAGTAAAGTGGTTAGGTAGACATCAATCGAAATCTTGTAATATTTGGTTTATAGGCTACAGTGTTAAGGGAATCAAATCCGTCTAAGAGATTGAGGCTTATTTATTGCGCTTATCATATCAATGCTTCATGAATGCTTAAATGATGCCAATTTCAGATAAAGTACAATTGGAGACAATACGTGTAAATGGGCGTCGTGGAGGGCTGCGTATTGAACGCATTGGCAGACTTTTGAACAAATGCGCCTCTACACTTCGTGTTGCTGGCAAAATTGGTATTTCTGAATTCGAAGAGGCGCTAAGACGAAGTCCAAATGTGAGTGTCTTTCGTTGAAATATGCACTTGGAGGAGGTACGAAAAGGTAGTTTCTTGCAATGGTGAGAACGTCACTGATGAGTTTATTGGACAGAGAGGAAATGGGGGGAGGGGGTTCGGACCACTTTATTGGTGGTCCATCATCGGTTTTGTGTTCGACGCCGATTAAAATTTGAACGTAACTAATGATAGTGGTTGCAGTTAGATCTGGAGAGGTTATCGTTGAACAATTACGACCTATACGACGAAACGGCTGGTATGAGTAGAATGGGCTCTGAGATGGCTGCAGCTTTCTCGAGAATTTCCGCGACACGATTTTCATATTCATTGCGTGTTCGGCATCTATCGTTATCGGCAGTTGGTGGCTTCAATGCAGCAATGCATCCCTACAATGATTTCATCCAAAGAGCAAAGGTTAATTTCTCAGTTTATTGTTTGCAAATCTAATGTATTTGCGTAGATATGACCTTTTTGTTTTTAAGTTTATTGGTTCGAGTCACCACTGTGAAATGTCCGAATCGATTCAGTTTTCGTTTGAAAAAAATTGCTGGATAGGGCTGTCTACAAGTCTGCTGAATTGTGTTTGTTATTATTATTATTATTATTATTATTATTATTATTATTATTATCATTATTATTATTACCGCCATTAGTGTTTTTTTATATGGTTGTTATATTTCTGCAGGTCTTATGATAAAAATTTTCAACACGTTATTTCTTATCAGATGTTATTCCGATTGCATCTGCGATCTAATAAAGAAGGGCATCGGTTGCTTATCAGTACCAATGATAATGATTAGACAAACAGATGTTTCAACAGCTTTGATTACGAACAAAGCGAATAGAAACGGATTATTATCGTGAATAGATTTCAACACTATTTTTCCTTTTTTCTAAGCGTCCTATCACTCGCTGTCTAGTGACAGTTTTGATTTGTTTCTCTTTTTTTTCGCATTTAGATTTAAAAAAAGTGCCGTTTTTAGAGAGCACTCTATGTGTTCAAATGAACTCGTCTGGTAGGGCTATCGATCTTATTGCCACGAATATCTGAGTTGGATTGATCGAAAATTGGCTTTTTTTTTTCTAAAACAAGACACTTATTTTGACGATTATGAATTGAACATCACTTGAAATGCGGCAATAATTCAACGTTCTTTTTGATTGATTCGTAAATTTTCACCTCGATCAAGTTTTATTGATTTTTAGGTGCAAAGTCTACGGGTAACACAGCAATCGGGAGGACTATTTGACGGTTTGGGTTTATTACCATCGTCACCACTATACGGTGTCACTTCATTCGAAGTGGATCAATTCCCGAATCGTTGTCATGCACCATCAGAAATCCGTGCTGTATTCCCATCGCTGAAGCGTCTTCTCGTCAATTCGTTACTGCTTCCTCTAAGAGATCTTGAGCACGCATTTGCTGTAAGTTCTATTAGTTGCTTTGGTCGTGTCAATGAACCTAATGAGCAACCAGTGGTGACATATTTGTTTTTATGGTTTTATGACTTATGAAGGGTCACGAACGAAATGACGTTGCTCCCCAACACTCCCTCTCCTCACCGATGGCCAGTTGTTGCTTCTCAAGTTTGTGTTGGAATATGGAAGTTTTTCCATCTGGTATTATATGCTGCGCCAGGGACCAAGGAAATGATCTTATTGACCATTGCGTGGGTCTATCTTTCACCGTCCTGTTTTCTCCTCTCTCAATGGCTATTTCAATTTTGCTCCTCTTTTTTGACCAATTTACTTGGACAGTAGTGTGCACTAAAATCAATTTAGCATGTCGTGCATCACTGTGGAGTTCTTCGGTTGCCAAATATTAATATATCTAAAAGCAACCTTAGGGAGTGATTAAATTAGCCTATGTATTGGTATGCACAGATCAGTTCAGCCAAAAGGTATAAGGTCTGCTAGTTTGCAGTGCAAGATAGAAAAAATGTGACCATCTATGCACCAGTATTTCTATCAAATTCTGATTAATCACACAGCTGTTTCTATTCTTGCTGCGAATGTTTCGGCTATTTCCAAAAATTAAAAAGCTGCCATGAGAGGCCTAAGATTTTCGAATATTTTTCAAGTCAAGCGCGAAGTAGGGGCGGTTCTCAAGCATGTCGCTGTCAATGGCAGCGACGTTTAATTGAAAGCATATCTGCAGAAGATTGTCGCATAATATTCTTCCTGACTAATCTGTGTAAAGCATCTTTGCTGGGATTAGAGGTCATCACGCTGCAGTCAGCGCTTATATGCAGAGTTATCATGGAAAGGTTGCTCGGTTTTCGCAGACACTTCGATGAGGTGGCTAGGGTATGGAGGGAACCTCAGGTGGTGCTCTTTGAGGAGGGCGTTAGGGTATTTAGCTTGTAGTCGTTAATGGAGGTATATGCGGTTCATGTTCACATGTCACTGATACCCGATTCCCGTTGAATTTTTAGTCATATCATTTGAACAGTATATATTCGTATTTTCATCATTTTTCATGCTTCATGGTATCATTATATCAGAACATTGAGTGAAACATCCAATCGTGGCACAGATATTGGCTTAAGTGAAATAGCTTTATTTCTTCGTGAAGATATGCTATAAAAAAAGTTGTGTATTTATAGTATGCTGCGGAATGGTTGACTACTTTCGCCGATATTGAACTGCTTGGAGTGCACACCGCCGAAGTAAAACACGACTATGGCGATCCACAGAAAGCCGATAAGATCAGATGTCACATCGAGGATCTTAAACAGTGTAATGCTCGAATTCTTGTTGTATCGAGTGAGAATTTCAGGTAACGAGATTTTCTTTGGCACTGTTTTATATTGCGATGAATTGTTGTTGCTTTCACTTATGTCACTCTCTTTGGGCTCAGTGGAGTTATTGTGGAGCTTCTTTGTGATTTCTTTATAGGATTTTACTTTAGAATTCGAAAATTTCTTTTATATAGCTTTTAATCGCTAATTGGTTAGCTATAACGCAGTGATTTTGAAGTGTTTAGGTTCGATTGGGAATTAAAGCGCAGATTCTTTTGATAAACTATTAAAAGGCACTTCGAGAAATAGTAGATTTGTACGGGAAAGGAGGAGAGGGGGGAGGGGAACGAATTGTCTGAAGACAGTGTTTCGAGGATCTGTTCAATTTTGTCCGCATTTTGCTATGTGCGGTCTTCGGCGTAAATAGTCGGCTCAATGCCAGTCGTATTGTTTTGAGTAAAGGTTTCTGTGAACAATCTTGAGTTTTTTTTGCGCAAATCACTGGCATGGCAGTAGTGATATTAAAAGTTAGAAGAGGGTAGAGGTTGGCTGTTCCCATGGACAGCGCGGAAGTTCCTGACGATATTTCCCTTTTGATTTTAACAAAGTTCCCGTTCTTGCCGCCACCTGTGTCGCTTCTTCGAAATCAGTTTTTCCTAGCAGTTTTCCGATCATTGTTCTTCAGAAATTTGGACTTTTATTTGATAGTTTGATCTGCTGCTTCCGCTAGTTAATTTATCATTTGATTTGGCAGAGGGCTGTATTAAAATGATGCAACCAAAAACATCTTTTCCATCCTTCATCTACGAGAAATTCAGCCCTAATACTACTCCATTTATGCAGTCCCTAGTGTTTTATACTTCTTTCGCGCGAATCGCGATAGCTTAGCCATAGTTTCGATGCCTTCCGATCTGTTTATTTATTTGCTTTCCTGCTAGCACTTGTTATCCTTGAACTTATTTGATGCCCGATAAAGCATTTAATGATTACCGTTAATCATCTATTCATTGCAGTTACCCGTCACAGTTCGTTATTTTGAACAGTGCAGGCACATTTCGCTTCACGGTACGTTGCTTATGCGACATATGGCTACTCGCCGATATTGTCGATGTGGTATGAGAGTAATGGTGTCGTTTGCGCGTCTAGCTGCCTTCAACTACCGTCCGGATACGATCTGGCGCTATTACTGCTCCAATTGACTCTCTTAACTTACTGGTTCTCGTGCTGTCGTTTCAAGTTCTGGAAACCGATCAGATTGACGGCAAATCAAGTGACCGACCGTTCGACAGCTCGTTGTGAAATATTCGGTTGTATTTGCTGATCGGGTTATCATGTTAGCGAGCACTGGGTGAAATCCTGCTAGATATGCAAATTTGTTTCGTTCGACAGAATGCCAACTCGGTATGCAAGTATTTGGGCAGATGGACATGTAGGGCTGGAAGAGTATTAGCGATTTTTAGATTGAGTAAGGTTTGTTCTTCTAATGGTTGCCAATTTTTTGGCTTCGACAAGTTTGTTTCTGGGAAGTTTCCGAAAAGCTTAGGGAAGGGTTGGAGAGGGTATCTTCCTATGTCTGGCGCTCGTTGCCTCTATTGCTTTTCATAGCCTTTTGTTTACGGATCACATTTAAGCGGAATCCTGAACGCTGTACTCTTTTGCAGGTGTGAGGATTTTGCTGTACATATTTTTCGTCTTCTGTACTTCATTCGGATCGAGTGATCCAATCCATAGAAGATGCTTGTCACGTTGTCAATAGTCATAATTTTTGGAGCTTGTCACCGACTTGAGTAATCGTCGAGTAGACGCACATTCGGAGCAAAATCTCACCACTGAGATAAAAATGCACACTTCGCCATCGGATATGCCATACCTGCGGTCAGATGACCGTTGCATTGCGTAACAGCGCCGTGCTGTGCCAATGTTACATCGATCTCTTCAATCAAACCTCTCTCTTTTTGCTGCATCCACTTGTGCGTCTTCTTGACCATAACTCGACTTATGTCACATATTTTTCTTCCGTTGGGTCTACACGTTGGTACTCCGCATAATCTCGTCGTCGTTTTATCGTCTTTATAAGTTTCTGCATTCGTTTTTACTCTCATTTAAGCCATCTTCTCATCATGTAATATGTGCGATCGTCTTTTTATTTGAGTTTTAAACGTCGTCTCATAAGCAGCCAGATAAGGGCTCTTTTTGCTTCTGAAGTTTTCCGTCGGAATTAAATAGCGTCGCGGCACGTAATGGAATTCGTCTTTCGAGCATTATTTTGAATATGTTACGGAACTGCTGGTTCTTTGGAACATCTCGCAGATTCAGCTCCATTCTTTTGGTATTCGCTACTTCGTGACGCTATGCGCCGCTCTCTTGTGGAATTGCTGCATAAACGCAATGCGCTTGCGTGTTGTAGAAATGGGTCTATCTGGCTGTGCGTTTGTAAATAGAGAGTACGCGTGTGTGGCTTTCGACTTGTTGCTTTAGATGCATTGCTCAGTTTCCTCATTTTGATGAGCACAGTTATTTGTTGCGCTTAGCGACAACCAGCTATCCTGGTGGTCGATAAGCTCTTATTATTATTGTACAGCACAAGGAAGTGATATAAATACTCTTGACTACCTCTTACATCACCTACGTTAGTACCTTTCATAACATCCCAACATTGTGATGAGAATATCGACGAGTCGACGAGAGTCGATATCCACACGGAGTCATTTTTTGGTTTCGTCTTTATAACCTGCCAAATAGGAGGCAACGTCGTCATCTAGAAATGAAGGCAGCAGCACCACTTTCACGGGTTCTTGCACAGCTTTCATAGGCTAGTGGGCATTGCCGAGAAATTCGACCCCCCTCCTGCATCATGTTCTCACTTAAAATCTGAAGCTGCTTAGTATTGAACGTTCATTAAGCAAATGGCGATCGAAGGACAATCGTATCCAGGTGTCGATCGACACTTTCGGTTGATAGCTATTGACGACGGAACACAGACGATACTTTTCTGAAATCTCCAGCGATGTCCTATCAAGTGCTGGGTAATTGAATTCACTTGTTGGGCATAAGTGCTTAGCCGTCTATTGTTGCATTGTCGAAAGCGATATGAATATACCCCTCTGAATCAACTTCTCTTTAAATCGAAATGTTCGTAAGCATACTAAACAACATTATTTGAAAGCCTCGCGAAAAATGACACAGAAAAAAGATATCGTCATCACAAGTTGGGCGAATGGAGAGGTGTTCGTTGTTGAGCGAAGTATGTTCGTGCACTAAAAGTCGAGATCAAGTTGTTCGGATTTATCGATCGGTGTGAAGATTTCTCTAGCTTTTCGATAAGCTTCCAACTCCATCGCATAAGTGGGATGATTTTGTGACTTCATCTAGAAAGATCACCGTATATATCGTGAGAATGGCTTTATAAGCAGCATTGATAATACAAGTCTTGAGAGCTTTTATTTTTTTTTTTTTTTGGAAAAAAAAAGATTTGAAAAACTACGATAAGCTTACATTGCTAATAATTGTACTTTCGTTCAGGTAAATGATTCAGTTCTGTTCGAATGTTCTCACTGAAAAGGTTTCATTGAAAATATCGCCGATTCATTGAGAACTAATTTACTGTTAATCACTGTGATATGATAAAGTTGCTGATAAAGAGACATACTCGAAACATATGCCATCCACTAGGATGCTCACGTTTCATGCTGCATTGCCGCCTAGTTGCTTTCGCATCACGCAATAATGCCGACACATCCTGAGCATTAAATGTTTTTTAGCCAATTGATTACACCATCAACTTTGTTAAATCTCTTCTTATTTCATTTATTTTACATTCCCTCTACTTTGCAATCACAGATTGTTTGCATGCACGAACAAGACTATAGGATCTCGAGCAAACTGTACTAGAAATAAGTCGACAGCACTTTCGGATTTCTGCATGCTTCTTGTCAATAAGACAAGGGTGCACCATCATTTGAAGAGACGGGATTGCAGTGAGCGTGAAAGAGACAGTTCGAGGTAGTGAACACAGAAATAAGGCAACCTGTAATGCACTTTCCTGACAAGACTATGACAACTGTTTTTGCATTGAAAAGTAGACTAATTTATATGTGACAAAAGTATGTCTCTATTATCGTTCTCCGTTTCCATTCAGCTTATTAATCGCAAATCACTACAAATTCGAAAAGCCTTTGCATTAATAGGTCATTTATATATTATCGTTAATAATATTAACGAAAAAGTCATAGTTCTATTTACAAAAAAGTTAGACAAAAGAGCGGATCTCCTCTTTATCTCAGTGGCATAACGTATAGAATAGATTGACGTCATGTCTTCTGCGTAGCATATTTTGGGTTCATAATTATTGAGAAAAGATCACTGAGAAATGAACGACCATAGGAGGATTTTCTCCGATTAGGCGGAAAAGATGGCTTTGAATGGATAGAAAAAGAGAGGTACGAGGGCTTTCAGAATTGATCTATGAGTGGTGTTTAACTGCTGCAAAATCTCATACAGCAAAGCGCAACTCCATAAGTCTGCTTATCAACATAGAGACTCTTAAGAAGCGATTCAATTTTCGAGCTATTAGTATTGAACGTCTACAGCTCGAATCGAATTGATAAGGGACTCTTCCTTCTCGCTATCTACCTAGAAACTNAGACTCTTCCCTCTCGCTATCTCCCTATAAACTATTCAGATAGGAATTTGATTGTGTAGTTCGTTGAACTCGTTGTGGGGAAACGAGGAGCACCACGTTTGTTTTGATCAATTTGCGATAAAGTTTGCTGGGGAATTCAGACTTTTATAAGCTTAATTTACAAAATTAATATTGTTAAAGCTTCATGCTCTTTGGCAAACCTCACGTTCCTGTTCCGCGATTAATTGGCTAAAGAAATTATTACTTTTACTTCTTAGGTTTTGAGCTAGAAAGCAGTCTTTATTGTTCTATTCTCATCGTTTGATCAAATTGAAAAAGTTGAACGAGTTAGAATTGCTCGGCTGTGGTTCACAATTTTGAGATGTTCCACTATCAGAGATTGGCGATTTTAGCGGTAAACATGAGCGATACTTTCGAATCATGAGCGATTATGTGGAACAGAGGCTGGAGCGGGAATCCCATTTCACTCCGCAGCTTCCAACTGTTCCGTAGCTTGATCAGATCCCTCCTCCTCCTATCCCCCCC
>JAARMF010002680.1:0-13252 GCA_022844705.1 Toxascaris leonina
TTTTTATAGAAATTTGGTTTCATTAACCACCAATTCTATAATACTGCTGTTTTTCAGAAAGTTCGTGTCAATCGTACAATTCGAAATGGGCGTCATTAGGTCTCAACTATTCCTATTCTTTTGCTTTGTGCAATTCGCAGTGGTTGATTCGTTACAGCTGTAGGGAAGATGACCAATCGCGAGTATTTTGAATGGGAAAACGATTCGATTTGAGCTGTATCTTCCAAGAACATTATTTGCAAGTGGATGGAAAGTAGATTTGCTAAGCGGTCGAGGTACTGTATATTTAGAGAAGAAGAAGAGAAAAATGCACTTGTTGCCCAATTATTGCTACGCGATTTTTGAACTGTTATTTGCCTACTTTATATTTGACTGAAAGAAAGCCGGAAAAGGTATCGGGATTTACTGAAGCTTCCATGGCTTTGTAAAATTTTGTCAGAAATTAATTGACGGAGTGGACTGCATAATTTTCAAATAGCGTCTTCGGTGAGGTGTTCTATAATGGGGTGGGTGTTTTACCATCATCTCTAACTATTGTATACCATTTGTCTTTAGCGTATCCTTGAAACACACCTGCCGCCCAATTTGTATTGTACCTTTAATGTGCTGTAACACTTCGTTGCTGCTGTATTATCGCCGATAAATCGTTTTTACGCTAACTTTCATCATTTTCTTTGAAAGGTAACTCGTATAATTACTGAAATATTTCCACATCTTTTCTATAATGAATGTTGTCGGTCACTCGTGGAAATTTTGAAAGTGCATTTTATATTTTTTAGGGAAAACTTCTGGGTAGTGACATCGATGGATAGAGTCATTTTGTTATATATGCCATAAAATGACAATTGCAATAATTTCAAACCTAAGAGTCATTTTGCAATTTTGTTATTTGTTAAAGAAGTTACGAATTTTACAATGCATAGAGCTTGCAATAGACATTTACGGTTTTGCATTAGTGACATCAATAGCACCAAAAACAGCTCAATCGTCTCGTTTCGTCGATTGTATCATTAGATACTCTCATTAAAAAAAGTTCTATTTTCCTCCTTATTTCCATATTATTATTGCACTGCCATTATTTATCATTGGAACGTTCATCCATCCGCATGTAACTGTAGTATTCGCTGTGGTATTACTGTGAAATAAATATGATCTTACACCAAGTGACAGACTATTCGTCCCAGTGACAGTGACTGCGCATGAAAAAGATCTATTGGGTATTCAACGAGTACTAAATCATGGCATTCGAGTAATCCACCAGAGGAAAAAATATGAGAGGATCGAGGAGCTCAAGGCAGAATACTACTGGAGTGAAGTCAGTCACCTTGCAAATATTGAGTTTCAGAAGCTGGTAAAGCAGATGAAGGAACGGAAACTCAACCTCGTTCCTTAATAGCTTAAACACTATAGCAAACCATGGTCGTACTAGAAGAAAGAACTATACGCGACTCAACTGCTCAACTTGCACGGCCAACTTTGATCGTTGAAATGGAGGTTTTGATGCGACATAAGGGCAAACAATTGCCTATTGTCCCGTGATGACGGAATAAATGAATAAATGAATAAATGAATAAATAAAACACGTCAATGATTCGATCTTTGCGGTCATTGTCTATATTGCTGTTATTATCACATACGTGATATTTTAAGGCTATTTGTAGCACAAGCAAGGTGAATGCAACAATAAAAATTGAAAATATTCATCTCTTTGTTACCACTAACGTGTAGCCAAGGATAAATATCACCTGAGGGGATTGAGATCTTATGATTAGGATGTTAGCTAGAAGTTAAGCTGAGACATAGCACTCTATTCTATGATGTGGATGAATTGAGGCATACCGTCAACCCAATTGCCCCTTCAGATGTGTTCATATTGCCTCAAAATGACGTTAGCGTCAGTGATTCGGCGGCATGCGAAACCTGCTGAAGCTTCATTAAAGACTCATAGAGAATACCACCGAGATAATAGATGAAAGCTCCAACGATATAAGGTTTACCTATTCATTCGTTTTTTTACATGATTAACCGATTTGAGCATCAAAAAGAGACATATATTCGTTTTGTTGCCCTTCATGCTGATGCAAATTGTAATCATTTCCGCACACCTTTTAGGTACCGCCAGCTTATGATTACCTTTGAGACTGCCCTAATTTCGGTGAACGTGAAGCATTTTAGTCGACTGTCATGATGAAGCCTCCACGTAGACGTCGTTCCGACCTTTGCGGAATTGCTTTAGCGAGATGATATTCCTCCATATCATCGGGTGATGTCTTCTGATTTCATGGCCATCTTCCCATTCACTGCAGTTGCCTCAAATACAAAACATCTCTCATCACCTCTTATCCTTTGATCTTTATTGTGCAACCTTGCTCTCTTGTTCTTGAAATGTCTTGTCTTGCTTGCATTGTTCTCATGCCGACTTTGTCCCTCTCCCATTGAAGCTTTTTGCTGAGGCACCAGTTTTGAGTGTGTTGAGATTATGCGGCAACAAAAACGATGCGTTGAGCAACACTAACTTGCGCAAGTAACTCCAGTCAGTACTCATTTCCTCTCTACCTCATTTCAGCTGAATGAACACTCTTAGGATGCGTCCTCCAAACTGCCTGAATAGCAAAGTGTCGCCCTCTATTTCATCGTTCTCGTCTTGAATTGGAAGAACTGTGATGGTGTGCTGAATTAAACAAAAATGATCCCCTCCACAAACCCATACCCTAGGGTTACTTCCTTTGCCCTCAGATCGATCAAAAATGGAGAATACAACTATAATTTCGCTTTTCTGAATTGAGTTTGAGTTATCTGATAGGCACATATATGCGGAAACATCACGTTGCAACAACGCACTTACGAAGATTCTGTAAAGTCCCTTTCATTTCGCTCTTTTTTTGCTGTTGGATTATGAATACAATATGCATTACGCTTATCGCAAATAACAACACTCAGCTGAAGACCACATTTTAAACAGTCATATGAGGTTTTAACACCTGCCTCCGAACGCAAATTCAGCCCCACTCTTCATACATCCGTTTGGCAGTACTTTTGCAATGAAGACAACAAAACACATCACCAGCTCTACCTAACGTGACTATCCACTTGGCCCACTGACGGTGGTTGATTGAGAGCAATGCTCCCGTTGACTTAAATGAGCAAATAAAATCGTTTAAAAAATATTTCATCAGCCATCTACTTGCTCAGCAAAACGATCTGCCACTTCTCATGAAAACCTCACAACAAAGCGATTGTCCCGCTAATATTACAAGTTTTGCTTTACAATTCCCTAGCAGATAGTTCGATGATTTTGCAAAATTTTCGAAATTCACAAAATATAAAACACAATTTTATTATGTCATTACAATATTTTTACTATATTATCGATCATAAACAATTCCTCAACAAAAATAATACAATGAAGATCGTACATTTGAGCACAAACAATATGATCGGCAAGAAAATAGAACGCTGCATCAGTACAACAATTGATTTCACAACGATTCTGCTGCATTCATGCACATATACACGTTACAGTCGTTATAAATCAATTCAATTGAGTATTCTGCAACGCCCGACCAGAGTAAACTGCTTCCGCTACCAGATTTTTTTTCGGTTGCGGTTTGATTCCGCGAATAAATGATGAATTTGTGATTATCACAAATTTGACGTCGGATCATCTGAATAATCTAGCTATCAATATTTAAGCAAAACTTGGCCTTCGAGCTTAATGCTAGATGCTATGCAACTGATTCAGTCGTACAGTGCTAATGAAGCTGCAATCTACGTACTCATTTGTGGAATTTGTTTTTTCGTTGTTGCTGAACGCTGAAATATCGGCATATGTCATATTCCTCGAAAAAAAAAAGAGAGAGCTGCTTTATGATTTGAAAAGACAGGTGTTTCGGCGGGTTTTTTTTCGTTCATATTATTAAGAGGGTCATTCCGGACGCCACTCGCACAGTTGCTAGCCGAACGTTCCAGAATAATCATAGAATGAACAAACAAATCAAATACCATTAAGAAACATGCACATTATTTGGAGGCTTTAAACTATTAATCTTCCAAGAATATATAAAACCCATCTCCCTTCCTAGAAAACAATACGGCTCCAAGTTTTGATGGTGCATATATGAGTCGACAATGTGCTTAGAGGTGATCTAAAAAGGTTTTTGCACTAACCTGTGCAAATATCTGAATACGCCAACATCCATAAATAACTGAAACAGATTTGGAAGAGCATGAATAAACAGTTTTTTGTCATGCTAAGCTTAAATAGCTTATATCAATAATCCGCTTAATTTCGCAATAAATTGAAATATATAAGGTAACAAAATCCCTTGGAATAACCGTGAAGATATTATTCATTACTTGATCTCTGACCGTTCAACAATTACTCATTATCTCTACTTTCTCGATGCGATGGTTTATAGTCGACATATGTACTTTGAAGAACGAATTTCTGAGTTCAAAATCGAAAAATTTAACCACGAAAAGCTTGACTTCTGATGAAAAGAAGTGAGAAGATCAAAACATCAAGGTGTGTGTGCATTGGGCAACGAGTTTCCCATCATAATCGAAGAGGAGAGTTGTGCAAGGAAAAGAGGATTCAACTGTGAGTTCAATGAAGCGAGTGCTACTGCAAAATTACGATTAGCTTCCAACGATGAGCCGATATTCGGTGGTTGTATCATATTCGCATAGGATAGTAAACCCAATGACGATGGTAATAAATTGGGCGTTGTGCATTGTGAAGCTTTATAAAACGCGTCCGATACCTGCAATTACATTTATGACGAAATTAATATTAGAATTAGTGAGCTAATGAAGCAATCTCTCATTGATCATATTACATTAAGTCACTAAAAATAACCCATCAATCAACGATCTCATAATATATCGACTTCAATTATTCTTCGTAACTACGCAATAAGACGATAACACACACACCTACGATCATGTATTCTCATTATTATATTTGTGTTAATGGTTTACGACTGTCGTTCACTGAATATATACATCAATTGCGTATTTTAACCCATTTATTCTAAGTGTTACGTTAATTAAGTTCAGCTCTGTTCATTTCAGATTTATGCTTGAGTGGATTTTCTGAGTTGTAAAAGGTATCCAAAGTTTCCGACAACAACTGATGTAAATGTTTCACTGAAAGAGAGCAAATGGACAGCAATCACTTTTGAGATGTCAACATGACTGGCGCCATAGAAATTGCCTGAAGCGAAAAGGCGCCATTGGATGCAGGATGTAAGAAACTTGCTGACACCTGCCTGCTATGTACCCCCCCCAAAAAAACAACTGCTTAAACGTTTCCGCTATTTTCGCAGGTAATACGTGCACTAAACATGTTTGCCGCTTCGAAATCAAAACACACCGAGGGGAATTTTGTAGGGGAATGCAAAATGGACAAATGCTTCTAGTGGAAGAATTGAACTCTGATTTTTGATGTATCGCTTATCAAAACTTATCGATTTTAGCTTCTCATCAACACTCTTCGAATCGCAATCAGCATCACTATGCTTAGCGAGGAGCAGAAACGATTCAAAAACATCACAAGAATCCTCATCGAATTTTAAGAAAAAGTTATCTTCTGTTCGCATCAACCCATCGAATAAAACTATCACTAATGAGGCATGCACAATCCCATATTAAATATCACCAGCGTTCCGAGATAATAACGAGTGATTTCATCGACATTTTTGGCAAAATTTATACACAACTATCATACTCATCGCAATACAATAGACTACTATTGTGATGCGTCTCTTTAATGAGCGTAATCGAAGAGAGTTCTTTGTTGTATAAATTGCACGACAATTTATTCTTTTATTCGAATTTGAATTTATGGGGGTATCGTTGTAGCGAAAACAGTTCTCTCAAAATAACATTAATTATGGATAGCACACAGCGAATGAAGGTAATGAATGAAGAATGTCAGCTTTGGACATGCTCTTGTTTTAGACCTCACTTGCCAACATGAAAACATCCGCAACTCGCGATATCTCATTAGAGCCATACCTATGACCTATAAACAATCATTGATTCATGTTGAGGGGGAAAGATGATATTGCTGAAAGATGCTATATATATACACAGAGATTAATAAAGAGGGAAGTAGAGGGACAGAGGGGGAGCTTGATTTACAACGATAATTTGCGATTGTAATTAGCTTTTTATATGATGAAAATCGAGAAAGAAACTGATGAATGCAAACATTCACTGTTGTTTGTGTTAAACTCCCTACCTTTTCGTTCGCAAACGATATCTTATCGTTGGTGGCTTCAGCTGCTTTCGATGATGCTGCGGCAAGTTGCGCTTGATACGCGGCAAGTAGAAGAGATTGCTGTTGTTGTGCTGCAGCAGCCAACAACATTTGTGTTGTTGCTTGTTGAGCTTGAACTTGAGCCTGAGGTGGTACTGTCTGAGTCACATTAGTACCATTCATTGTTGGCATGATCACAGTGTTGACGTTAGGCCCCGTTGGCGTACTTAACGATCGTGGTGATTTTTGGCGCAAACGCGGCTTCCGCTTTGGGCGATAAACATAGTCAGGATGCTGACGCATTAGCTCATCTCGAAGATCTTTGGCCTGAAAGTATATTTTATTTCATAAGAGAGATTGCTCTCGAATGACAAAAGACTTATATAAATCTCTTTTCTAGGATTTCACTACTGAAATGCAACGGGAAATATTCTTTTCTGGAGTATTTTCTCTGATCACGTCGACTAAATCCTACCACCTGCTTAGAGTGTCTGCGAAAGTTTGCTAGAATATTGTCATCGTTCAAGTTTCAACTCTTTTCACGAATATAATCCTTCAAAATACCGCAAAAGATTTCTTTCGTATAAGATGCGAATTTTTTCGTTCGCATAAGTCAAGTTTAAATTGCTCACGGATTATTTTTCTTCAATGAATAATGCTTCAATGAGAAAAAAAAATTAAAAATTCAAGCTAATTGAAATGTAAAAGAATTTCCGTAAATTTGCTCTTTTCTAATGAAATGGAATGAAGCATAGGGAAAAGGAGATGGTGAACAACGATAATTAGCAGTTATTTAAAGAAAAACATCAACTCAAGATGTCGCATTTATACATAAAAAATCGCCTTAGCTTGTGCGCATAATAATGACGCTAATAAAAAATCATCAACTCTATATTCGTGGAAAACGTGCGATGTGAGATGCAAAAAAAAAAAAAAATTGAAATCAACGAATCGTGTATGAAAGAATGAAAACGGAAATAAATATGGAAATACTTTCGGAGAATTTCAAAATGTTTAAGGATCCACTGACAGACGGGTTGATACACTCGAGGAAAACGTGGAAAATTGAGAAAATAAATTCGTTATGAACTAATCACTAATTGATCTTGACAACGATCATATAGCAAATACCAACGATCCGTCGATCATAAAAATTTTATCTCCGTCGATCATTAAAATTTTATTCTTTTTTTGGAGATAATAGAACTGCGGGCACTAATAGACAAATATTAATAAAGTGCATCAAAAAAGGGAAACACTTCTACAGTTAACAAATTTTCAGTTGGAATTGAATCAAGAATGTGAATTTCTGATAGATCAACAACAAGATTCAAATTTTCATTTCCGTTCTGGTTGGATGGAAATTGCCAAGCGGGAATGTGATCGGGTACTTTGTTCGTATCGGATCACTTGAAATCTGGCCGCTTTTGATGGCAATTGTGGTCGCTAATGTATGATTTTCAGTCATAAAAAAAACTCAGTGCAGCTAAAAATTAAATTTCCGCCTTTTTTTTAACGCAAATTCATAAAATTTTCTAAGAAAATGAAAAATAAGCCGCTCAAAATTTAGCGATTTGCTAGTACAGAACTGATCATATAATGGCTCATCTTATACTATGTTGGTATAGATATTAGCAGTCTATACATGACTAAGAGGAATGAAAAGCTACTGAATTATATGCCGAAATAAAGAGATGCTATTCTGTGCAAAAAAAGAAGAAAATTCAGTTTAGTTAAATAAAGACATAAGCAAATTTTTTTGCGTAATTTGTCGCGAAATTTCGAAAGAAACAAAAAAATATATATATAAAGAGTTCAATAAAAACTCGGCCATCTTCTTTATCTTTTCATATCCTGTCCCCCCTCCCCTCCCCCACTCCTCCCCCTATCATCCCTCTTTAAACACCACTAAATGAGACGATTACGAAATGAACGAACTTTTTGAATAAATGGTGCCTTTTGTTCAGCACTCATTTTTCGCCATTCGATACCAAGTTCTTTACTGATTTGTGAATTATGCATTTTGCCATCTTGATTTGCGATTTGTGCTCTTCTGATTTGCGACCAAACCTGAATGTAATACCATTTTCACATCAATATTGGCATATAAGTGAAATGCGCAATTTTCGTATATACATAAATCATGTAGCAATTTGACCAAGATCAACATCCGTCGAAAGCATAAGAAATTCCTTGTAGAGCTGATATTTCTAGACATTCGCCCACTGCGTATATCCTGTTCGGCGTCATGTTGCTTATAAGCCTGCTTATAACACTTCCACGTTTAGATATTATCTGTAGTGAACTGCACCAATTCTCCATTTCCCTTCCCAATTTTGGTGCGCATACTTTGTCTGTTCAAGCCCTTCTCAACTTCCCCATGTATGTAAAACTTTCGTAGGACATTGTCATGAACCTGAAATGACTATCTGACTGCCTATACACGTTGTGGGGCTCTCTGTTTGTACCATCCACGTAACTTAACCTCGCAAACTGTCTTTCAAGAAATCTCGCACAACTTAGGTGCAAATAAATAAAGAAGCGATTGTCTTATTTCAATTCATCTCTCCCCCCCCCCTAAACCGCCGATTAGAGTACATTGGTTTTTAAAACGGNTGCAAAGCGAACTAAAAATAGCACAGTCAAAAATTTTGTTGTAATGATAAAAAGGAAGGTCGAAATCGGCTCCACTTTTATTTTATATCGTTCAACTCTGAAAAAGAATAATCTTGTTTTTGTAAGGTTTCAATGAACTGACGAATCAATCATCGAAAAAACTGCTACATTATTGCAAGCATTATGCTATTCACTGACAATTCGAGAAAGAAGAGTCAGTGTAATCAACGCGAACTGACAAATCACACACTCAGTCAGCAGCACTCGCACGTTTATCCACTAATTTTTATTCTCAAAAAATAAAAACATACAAAAAAACAGAAATAAAAACGAACCATGAAAGCATTCATTGGACGTTTAATTTTTTCACCGTTTTCAAGACGATCCGGCTCACGAAAAAGACCACTTGTATATTGCACCGACCCAATATTTCCGGTGATTTGCCATGTGGATTGCTTTGGAGACGCTGAAAATTATATTTATTCGATCCTTAAATCTATATCCCCTTAATAACTCCATTCACCGACTTGTGCGATGCGATAAACAATTGTTGTGACTTTCACTTTCTTAGTGAAGCGATGAAAATGCCGGAAGGAGAATGATAAATGATAGGGCACGTATTGCTTAGTTTTTTTTTGCAATCTGTGCAAAGATATAAAAATTGCTGGAAGTAGGCGTAATTGCAAGACGTTGTTTTTTCTATCTGTAAACAACAACATTCAATTGCACGTGCATTCTCATTTGTTTTGTATACAATAACCTCAATGAATTGTTTTTGCAATCATTGACCGAAACCTTAACGTCTTCTTTATGCACTGAAGATGAAGACCTACTTCCAGAACTATATCCTGACGTTGCGCTCGATGAAGAGGTAGAAGGTGAAGGCAACGCTCTGAGATCGGAATTCATTGAAAGTGCTTCACTGGCTGTATTCCAACTTAATGGTGTATAGCCTGTGATATCACCGTTTACAACAGATTGATGTTCTAACAGTTGTGACATATGAAGCATCAGAACCTGTAATATATTGTCTCAATTTAAGAGCATTAACATCACAATGAAGCGAAATCTCAATCGATGTTTTATCTGTTGTACTCAAAATGCGAATGCACAAATATGAAAGCATTGCAAACGCTTGAAATGCTCGAATATTGACTGCATCGTTTAATAAACAGAAGACATCAAAGAAATAAGCAAATCTGGCCAGATTGGGTATATTGGATCACACCAAAAGGAACTATTTTTGCGGCTGCATAGGGTATCTTGTCAAAATGTGTTAAGTATGGGAGATGTCAGCAGAAAAGACCTGTCACTCGTATTTCCGAATCGCAAAACACGAACACAGTATACAACCAACGAATGCTAAAAAAAGGGTCATATTCTCGGAACGTTTTCATGCATCTACCTATGTTGTGTATTCCTAAGCGCCCCATTACTATCACGTTAATAATTGCGAAATAACAGTTGTGAAAGTACCCCTCTTCATCCCCCTCCCTAATCCACGGCTTATACAATCATCGATTTGAAAAACGTTCAAAGCCATTCCCGACCGATTAACAATACTAGTGAAAAGAAGCCGGTACTATGCATATATCTATTTACTCAATGTTCAGAGATGCTAATATTTATTCTATTCGTTGAAAAAATCTTTTTCTTTCACTTTTAGCTTCAGTTGTTTTTCTTCTGAAAATATTTCCTTTTTTTTCAATTGAATCAAAAAAAAACGATTAAAAAATTTCGATTGACGTATAAAACTTCTCAATGAGAATATTATCGCAAACAAAGCAAATTACACATTCCAATCGGTTTCTTTCTTTCGTAAGAAATATTTTCGGTGTGAATGACGACACAAAAGTGATTTCGTCATATTGCAATATGGCAGCTGCTTTTCAAAGTCAAAAAGGCAATAGAGACAATGCGTATCGGTTTCATCCAAATAACATCGCTAAAAAGTACAATGCTATGAATCGTTTATTCTCGTTCACCAATGAAAATAAAAAAAACCTATGTTGCACTTTACTGATGGAAATGTACAGAAGTTTTTTTTTCTTTTTTTTTATTCCCCTTTTAAAAGTAAAAAAATTTCAGAAATCGTATAAATGCGATGAAAAGATTCGAAAGAATTCTCACGTAGTAAACATTTCATTATTCGTTGGCAAAAAAAAAAAAATGATCTACTCAATGATCAGATTCTTTATTGTCCCCTCCCTCCGCTCTCCCTATAAAACAACGTTTGTTGACTACAATATTTTCGATAATCTCGCTAATCACTTCACTTAATTTATTGAACATTAATAAATAATATAAAATACAAATAGTACGTTGATTTTTGAATTCGACGTATCGCTCCTAAGAAGTGACCGTGATAAGCGATTCCGTTTTTCACACAACAGGCACGCCTATTTCATAAGCCATTAGTAAACATAAAATATACACAACAATGAGCTCATATTTGAACCAAACGCCTCCACAACCTTCCCATAAGGCAGTTGTTCATTGTAGTTTGGTGCGAATGGAAAATTCAATCGACGTAGCACATTCGCAGTTTTTTTTTCCACCTTTGACTGTCTATATTTTCTTTCGAAATTGATGAATCATCCTTGTGGAATATGACAGAGTCAATCGATCTACGATTTATATTATGCCAAAAAATTGCAACCTTAGCTTTTCGGTAGTTCGCGATTTGAAAAGTGTCCAACAGCGAGACATACGGAACTAACAGACGAACAGATACATACAAACAAACATACACATGGATAACACTGACTATATAATGCGCTTTTAGGGAATAAATTTGCATAAACAAATAATGAAAAATGGATTCTTTCAATTCGATAAATAAAAACAAATCCGACAGACTCCAAAGAGTGTGCAAATTTCTCATATTCAAATGCTGCCAACTCCTGACGTACCTATCGATAAACGATTGGCCGACAATGAAGAGTTAAGATGGTAAATTTCGTGAGATTAATTCAGGTAGTCTTTCACTATAGTTTATATTCACTTATAATGCGAATATATTTTGAAAATATAAACGTTAAAAGAAAAAGCTTTCCAACGCTAAAAACGCGAAAAATGTTGCATGAATGAGTTATCAAATGTGAAATAATTGAATGAAATTTCCTGCAGAATTCATTCATTTTCACATCAATAATCTCCCGACTGATAAGTACATTCGCTTAAAGCGCTTAAGAGAGGAAAGCATAATGCTACGGAATTAAAAGAGCGCTGAATGGAATATCGCTGAAAATGAAAGGCAGTGAGGATTTTTCACTTTGTCATCTACAATAAACGTCACATTAACGAAAATCTTCTTTAGTAACCTGGATGGGACGAAGATTTATGACGATCATTGAGGATTTCATTACATTTACCTTCTATAGAATATTCCAAATGATCACCAACTATCGATGAGAAGCTAAACGATAAGCTTCTCTATTCGGAATATTTTTTAATCAAGTCGATCTTTTCGTTTTCTCGCTTCTATTCATTCATTCATTCATTCATTCATTCATTCATTCATTCATCCATTCATTCATTTTCTTTCATGCAACTCTAGGCACAGAATGAAATATGAGAACGATTTAAATTTATTAAAGCGTTAATAAAAATATATGAAAAAGGAAAATATATATGGAGGAAAAAATTGCACCACAATCGCAAAAAAAAAAAAAAACTCATAATTATCAACCCGTATACTTTAATTTCCTAATTCTCGTATGAATATTAGCATGTGAGAGAAGAAATAAATGTTCGATGATTAATATTAAAAGAAAGAAACCTCAAAAATGTTTATTAAGAGAAGAGTGTTTAATTGAATCAATCAAATCTGCTCTCGAAATGTCAAATTAATCAACGAAACGACAAATTACGAAACTCAACAGAAAAAATGAGTTGATGGGGAAGAAAAAAAAATGATATTTTAGTCGTTTAAAAATTTATCGAATAATTCCGAAAATTTTGAAGAAAAACGACTGAAACTGTTAGGAAAACTTTTTTTGCTTACAAAAGTTCAATTAATCAATGTTATTACAATGAAAAGAATCCGAAAGATTCAGTCAGACTATGAGACTCATTACTACTTTAAAGTGCAGATTTTCGTTACTGGAACTCATCTAGTTATGTTGGCCCACTGATAACCTCTCAGCTTGTTTCAATTTCTTGTCATGGTCGTAATTCAGGCAATAATGAGAAATCTAAGCAACATGGAAATTATGGTCATAACCCCACTGGCAATAATTTTTAAGTGCGGCAGATGCTACCTTCTATATACTTGTAGTTCAACATTGAAAGCATATTAGTGAAGCAATTTATTTCAGCAGGATAAGAGAGCTAAGAGTGTTATCATTCTTCTTTATATATTCAAAAAAAAAA
>JAARMF010002681.1:3433-16413 GCA_022844705.1 Toxascaris leonina
CCCCTCCCCTCCCCCCACCCCCCCCCCCCCACTCTCCCCATCCAGCTTATCCCCACCTCATCTCTATAGCTTCGATAATTCTTCCTATTTGCAGGGCGTAAAATGAGCTGCAAATACTTTCTGATACCTTGAAAAGCTATGGTTTCATCGATTTTGTCGTTCCCCTCCATCGATGCAGCTGGTCATTAGTTTATTGCTATGGCCAAGAGTATATCACCTTTTGGCCAGCTAGCTGGCCACATAGGTTTTGATCGTTTGGAGTTTCCCTTTTGCTAGCCTTTCTTCTTTCATGAAATAACTACAATTTAGTAGGAGTTGCAATGCGATCTTTTTCGGCGGTCTCTACTCACTGTGACACGAAACTGTCATTATTGGTTACTGTGACCATTTTTTTCAAAGTGTTTCCATGCCATCACTAACCCCCAAACACACCCCTGTCGGATTTCGTCATTAGATTGTCGTCGACTGTTTATTCAGTATATTCGCAACTAACCGTCGTAATGATAGGCGTTAGCTTATCCACAAATTAGGAGGAGGGGGGAGGTGGAGGGGGGAGAGAGGGGGATGGAGAAGGTGGAAGGGTAGGACTTGCTCGATTGCTTCTAGCTTAACACATTAGGTACTCACTCTACATACTGTTCGTAAATTGCGTTATTATCACGAGTACTTCAATTCGAATGACGTCTCTCATCATTCATATTATTGCAACTTTGCCGATAGAAAAATGAGTAAAAATTTTTTTTGGCCAATTAGCGAAAAAAAAATCTCGAAATTTATTTGCATTCGGTGGGAAAAAATTCACCGATCAAACACCTCGAATCGAACGACGACACAAAAGTAAGAAATAAAAAATAAAATTAAAAAAATAATAATAAATAATAAAGAATTCCCCCATAACGTTTGAAAATCTTTTATGAAAACTGAGTGTTATAAATTACATCGAAACATATATCTTGTATGCTAACGAAAATTCAATGTACTACGCAAGCGAAACCTCAAATAAATGCGAAAAACGCGTCAGGCGAATTCGAGGCAAATAAATAAATGAATTAAATTAAATTTAAAAAATAAATACAATAAATACATCATTGAATTCCATATAAAAATTCGTTTTAAATGATTTTTTTAATTCAACTGAACAATTAGAATGGTAAAGCTATGATGACAATTGTAGGAACCTATTTACATGCAAAAAATAATGTCTCTTATTGAATGGTCGAAAACAAAATGGAAAAAAAACTCTTCAACTAATGATCGCAAACGTTCAACTCACCAGGATGCATATTCTTTCAATGATTCAGAAATAACGACAAGGAAAATGCTTTGAAATTAGGTGTTTATATGGTCTTGTAGCTGAGTGAATAAATAAAAGTGAAGAAGCATGTGAAATGAGCTAGCACGATATGCGTATTTGTACTCTCCTCTCTCGACTAGTGGTTTTAATAAGTGACCAATAGATTCAATAAGTGACAAACAAATTCAATAAGTGACCAATAAGCTTGATAAGTGACCAATAAATTCAATAAGTGACCAGCAGATTTATTAAGTGACCAATAAGTTTAATAAATAACGCAACAAAATGATACCTAGATATTTAATGGGCGCTTCAGAGAGAAGGAATTGTGCTTTTTCGATCTTTTGCGATCCCTTAGGGTGCTAAACGGAAAATCGACTCACGCAAAAGTTATGCAACATTTTCTCACATTCCAATATCCGGAACTCATATATTTGTTCATTTTCATGTCTCAAAAAGGGGCAAATAAATAAGTAAATAAATAAATGAATACAATAAATTAACTAATTAATTAATCAATTAGATAAATACAATAAATACAATAATTTCAATAAATAAATGATGAATAAATTAATGAATGATAAATGGGCATAAGATTATGGGCACATGAGATTATCCTATATTGAATGAATATCATACGCATCAAACGTTCAATGATTGTTAAGTTGAAACTACTGGAACGAGAAAATGAAAGATCGAACGCGAGAAGAAAATGAAAGATTGGAAGAAGAGAGGAAGAGAGGGGATGGACGAATGTAAAGACAGAGAGGTGCATAAGGAGACATAGTGTCGCCATAATGCAAATTTTTTTTTTCTGCAAAACAAGTTTGCAAAAGCGTTGAGAAACAACGATCAGAGAGCCGAAAGAATGCACCCCCATTCTATAAAGCCAAATGAGAGTATAGATGCCAACCGGAAGAAATCATTTTTAAAAGCGCAACGAAGCGATTTGCAAAAGTAAAATTGCACAACTAGATTTCAATTACGAATCATATAGAAAGCGACGTGAAAAATCTTTTTTAGAGGTTAAAGGTCAACAGAGATTACAATATGATTATTATTATGTTATACGATTTAAAATGCGAATTATACAAAATGAATATGAAAAAATCATTTTTGAAGGCAAAAAATAAATAAATAAACAAAGAACTAGAAGGTCAAAGGTCAGCAAAGACTACAACATAAATATTATCTGCTAACAAAGATCACCAATTTTTTTTTGTAAAGCACCACTTAAAACGTTGAATGGACAAACAGGTGGACGGAGACAGATAAATGAGCTAGCAGACAAATCCACATAACTCTACACATCTATAAATATCGAATTACGACTTATAACACAGAGGTGTGTTTTTATAACACACGTGCAAAATTTCTTTAGAAAGTTTTTTTTTAATAAGCAAAGTACTTTTGTTCATAATCGATGATCGTATAGTGAATGAGTGAGTGCAAAAGCTATGGAATGTGGTTGTTGTGAATCATTTAACGAGTTCTAAGGCATAATTCAGCAAATTATCTATAATTCGTATAGAATTCTTTTTTTTGCGTTGAACATATAATGGTGGTTGATGTTGTGGAAACATTGAAAATTTCTAGCTCTCTCATTTTCTCTCTATCTTTACCTCTCTCTCTCTCTCTCTCTCTCTCTCTCTCTCTCTCTCTCTCTCTCTCTCTCTCTCTCTCTCTCTCTCTCTCTCTCTCTCTCTCTCTCTCTCTCTCTCTCTCTCTCTCTCTCTCTCTCTCTCTCTCTCTCTCTCTCTCTCTCTCTCTCTCTCTCTCTCTCTCTCTCTCTCTCTCTCTCTCTCTCTCTCTCTCTCTCTCTCTCTCTCTCTCTCTCTCTCTCTCTCTCTCTCTCTCTCTCTCTCTCTCTCTCTCTCTCTCTCTCTCTCTCTCTCTCTCTCTCTCTCTCTCTCTCTCTCTCTCTCTCTCTCTCTCTCTCTCTCTTAACATTCCACAATTATTACGGAAATTGAACGACCGATTTAGAGGACGGATGTCAAATGGTTTTTACTTCAAAATGAGAGAATAGATTTCTTTAGCGAACGATTTGCAAATCTCAGAATAACGATATCAGCAAATATTAATGATTGAATTTGATGGAATTAATTTTTTTTTAGTTTTTATTTCTGGCTTATATATATTCGTGAATGTATCATATGGATGTATCGAGAAAAAAAACATCTAATTAATCTTTCAGGTTCTTTCGTTTTTTTCAAAATAGATAAATAAATAAATAAATAAATAAATAAATAAATAAATAGATAATAACCAGTCTATGATTACGGAGATCGTACAATTCCAACTATCCACTTGAGTGAAAGTTGAAATCTGCTATTATGATCTGAAGAGAGAAATGTTGCCCTCCCAGGTTTTTTTTTCTTTTTTGGTTTTGATGAAAATGAACCACTTATCTAGTCGTAAAGAAAGGGTTTTTTCGACGATGGATCAATCGACTATCGCAGACAACTCTTTAATCCGAACGGTTGATGACTAAGCTCTAGAGAGGAAATCGTATATTCGAAGAGAACTTTAGCAGATGCACGAAAAGGAAATTGCGGTTTAAACCTACATTATTATCACATCAATATGATAAGCGAATTTTATTCGGTTTTTTTAAATCATATCACTGCGTTATCACCAGCAATAATCACTTTGATGACCAAATGATAACCTATTGATTTATACCACTGATAACTTTCATCTATTCGTTTATTCCACCAATATTTTTTTGAGCAATTCCGATCAAATTAAATAGTCCAAATATGAGGGATTTTTTTTTCGGCGAATTGGTTGACGGAATATCATAAAAAATCAATTTTCGCATGCTAATTTATCCTATACTTAAACATTTGCGAATGAGAATTTTCAAAATTCTCAACATTTTTTCCGATATCGCAACTCAATGTTATTCCCAACGATTCATATGGGTCACACATAGGTCATTCTAGAAACAGATGTTTATTAGCTTCAAGCTTCACGATGGTGGGAGATGGGTGGTGATGGTTGTGGGGAGGGGAAGGGGAGGGGGGGGGGGGGGGTCGAAACTGGTCTCTTCAGAAAAAAAAAACTAAATAAATGCAACTAACTCATTTCGACTATACCATCCAAATGCTGGGTTTTTTTCTCCAAATTAACTGAATTATTATTTCCGAAGTATTATTAATGTGATCATTTGTATAAGGGAGCTATTTAATATTGAATGCGATTGAGCGGAAAATTTCTATCTTTTATACGAATGCACGTTGATCGTCAATATCCTTATTATCGTTCAAAAGTCAATCATTTAACGTTTTTCATTTCATTTCTTTTCTTTTTTTTTCAGCATTTTTTATCATATGATGAACAGATCAACAATGTCAACGAACCTGTTTCATTTAATATTGCATTTGATGACAATAGATGAAAATCATTTCTTCTTTTTTTTTCCTCTCATCTCGTATATCAGTCAATAAGCTATCGAAAGCCATATGATGAGTACTAGTTGCTTATAAACACCTCACAAACGAAAACTTACGTTCTAGATCTGGCGTAGAAGATAACGTTGAAGAAATGTAGTAAAGAAAACAACGATGAGCTAGTCATATGGCCAAGTTCAATGACAACAGGTGAACACAGGTGAATAACAGGTGAACAACAGGTGAACGACAAGTGAACAACACGTTCAACGTGTGATCAAGGTATATCTCGTAAATGTTACGCAGATAAAAAACAATAATTATTGCTTGTAGAAATTCGCAAAAACACTAACATATACCCTATGTGATGGATCGATGGAAATTATTGGCACAACTTAAATTATGGTCTAATTACCCAAGTTCGAGGGTTGCTACTATGATTATGGCTCAATGAGCCGAAACGTCAGCAAAAAACATCTCTATCAGATTCGGCACATCCCTAGGTTTATAACAACAAACAATCGTAATACATATTATTATTATTATTATTACTATTACTATTATCATTATTATTATTATCATTATTATTATTATTATTATTATTATTATTATTATTATTATTATTATGCGCCTGAGAAACAACAATGTCGTCAAGGATACTTAAATCGTGAACGATTTTATAACAACAAATAAAGATAAAAAAGGCGGCTGCAATTTCATCGATTCCCCTCTTATCAATACAGCTGAAACTCATGCTCATAAATGGCTATTGGGAGCAGATTTTTGCAACGCCTAATGGTCAACCTTCTGGGCGACAATCTATAGCCATAAGTCGAACGTGAATCTCTTCGCTTAGTATGTGAAGATCTAGCGTTGTTTTATCAACTTCGCCTTATAAATAATTATAGATATCATTAATATTAGGCACTATTTTTAGGCAAATATTGAGGTAAATATATTCTCGATATCATATCACTTCAAATATTTCCAAAATAGAAATGGAATAAATGTAATATTTTTCGCTGATTACTTTATTATTATTATTATTATTATTATTATTATTACTATTTTCTCTTTTCTCTTTTTTTTCGATAGATTATCATCAACAATTCTCTTGACATATATGGAATATTGCAATCAACTTTATTATAATTGAGTGATTATCTCGATAATCGATTATCATCTTCTTGTTAGATTGAAATTTATCGACAATAGGGATGATGCATCTAGCATTATCCCATAAATAGCGCAAACGTTAATACCTTACAATTTGGCCAAGAGAATTGAGTGAAATAAACGAAGCAAGATCGTATCCACTATATATCCCATTAAACCTATTATACACTCTCCTCTCTCCACCTCCACCAACCTTCCTGAAAATTAAATCATTCCTATTCAAAAGTAAACCTATTGGTGCAAGTTTTGCCATAAATTGATATGGTCATCATATACCTATAGGTGACCATCATATACCTATATGTGACCACAGCTTATAGGTATAATAGGGTCACCATATACCTATAGGTAACCATCATATACCTATAGGTGACCATAGCTTATAGATATGATGGGGTCACCATATACCTATAGGTGACCATAGCCTATAGGTATAATATTATGACTATAGGTTAGTAGCTCTAACTACTTGACCTTTTATGACCTTATGACAATACGTATAACTAATTTGAAAAGGATCGATGTAAATATGACCCACAATCGTTACTGCCGTTTCAAACTTCTCAACCGAAGAATCCGAAAAGTTGAATGCAGAGAAAAACTGCACCAACGAAAACGCTCGCATTTATTATCAATGTTCCAGTCTATTTCCTCGAATGGAAACATGGGATAGAAATGCTTCAAATCATTTAGCTATTATATAGTTATAAATATAAGTGACTATGCTTTCCCCTCCCCCTCCCCTCCCTCCTCTCTCTCTCTTCCTCTATGATGAAGATAAAAATAATAATTATTTTTCATTCATCTTATTTTTTCACAAACATAAAAATTAGCATTAATCAATTGTTATTTCCTATATTTCTTATTGCAATATCATCGAAAGATTTACCTATGTTTTTAGAAGTTTCTAAAGCGAACAATAATGAACCTATTTGGCGAAGTTTAGTTGAAGAAAAGAAAAAAAGTAACACTTATACTTAAAATGGAAAACTTCATTTCTTAATCAGCAATATGGAATTGACGAATAACTAATTAAAGAGTGATTAATAATTGAATAATTAATTAATTAACTAATTAGTTAATCGATAATAACAATAACAATAATAATAATAATGATAATAATAATAATAATAATAATAATACTAATAATAATAATAATAATAATAATAATAATAATAATAATAATAATAATAATGATAATAATAATATTAATAATAATAATACTAATAATAATAATAATAATAGCAGTAACAATAATAACAATAATAATATTAATATTATTATTATTATTTATTCATTAACAAAGTTCAATTTCAGCAAAAATGGATAAATTTATATGCTTCGATGATAGACGAATAATCAAATAATTGAATTGAAAATTTGGAACAATTGCAAAAATTTTCCCGTAGGAATTGGGACAAATGATACGCTCGTCAACGCATTCATCAAATCGGGCAATATCGCCAATCACCAATAAATAATATTTGCGTGATAAATTATTAATATCTGAGCCGAAATGTGGAATTCTTGTTGTTTTTATGTGAGATGAGAAAAAGGAGCACCTGTTTTTCAAAATTTTTAGGAGATTTCGTTTATTAATCAGCACTATTGAATTATCGAGTAATTAATTAAAATGTGAGTAATAATTGATAATAATAATAATAATAATAATAATAATAATAACAATAGTAAGTTATAATTATTGAAGAGAGTACAATTACAATCAAAGGGATAAACTTACACGCTTCGATAACCAATTTTAAGGAATTTTATGTGAAATATTTATATGGCTTTTTTTAATGCATCTATTTACCAGATGGAATTAAAACTTCTGCCACGTCCCCCTTCTCCTCCTCTCTCCTTTCTCCCTCCCCTACCTCCCTTCCCTTCTCCCCTCCCCTCCCCCCTTCTCTTACCGATGTGATTCTAGTTGGATGAATTGCGCTTTTATAATCCTTCTAGTTTCTTAGCTAGATTTGCAGCGATTGAAAAACGATAAAGATATAAAATAATCGGCGCATCGATTAACTCACCCGTTTGCAAAAATGTTTCTACAAAACAATCTGTTTTTATGATATAAAAAAGCATATTAATTTCTTAAATGTTTATTCAGTAGTATGGGATATTTTATATACATCAAATTTCATAGCTCCAGCTCCAGTGTGGTTCCCGAGTCTACGTTAATGCACTTACGAACGCATTTTCATATACACCAAAATCCATAGCTCCAGCTCCACTATGGTTCCCGACTCTAAGTTAATGTACCTATAGACTCATACACATATACAAAAATATGACGTCGTTAACGATTCACTTTTTATAAGCGAATTCGCTCAAGCGTATGAAAAATGTATGTCTATTCTTAGAGAACATCATTGTAATTGCCGATTTGTTTCTCTTTACCATCGATGAACGAAGAGAATTTCTTCTCTGAACGATCAGAAGAAAGTAGAAATGAATCAGCACAATTTGAGGTTTTTTTTTATTATTGAAAAAGCTGAATTCGACTAACGAGAAATACCCTATAAAATATTTATAAAATATTTATGTATCGAATAAATTTTATTTGAAAACATTTAAAAATTTATTTCACAAAGAGATGTAAAAAATCGCCTCAGGGGAAGACGGTGGATGTTGGGAAGAGGGAGGGGAGAGGGGAATAATATATCCCAAATATATAGAGAAATATTTGATTGGTTAACGCTCAATTCGAAGAAATAGTTCTATGATATCAGCGTATTCTATATGAGCTTAGGGATGCTTGTCGTGGCGTAAGTGCTTAAGCCATCTAACTAGTCGGTGTTGCCCATCTATCACAAGAGGTATATCAGACTGGGACTAGGACTCACACAAGTGTCTTCTGTCGGATGCCTTTCGCAAAATGTAACAAATAGCGGAAGGCGCAATCATAGCGTATCTAACTAGCGGATGGCATGCCCCATCTTAAGGCTATAATCGTATGAAGAATCATGCAAAATATCGTCATGGAGTTGTCGATTGAAGCAATGACAACCCGTCGCTCATCAACTTCTTAGGTATTTAAGGCAAAATGAAGCAAAGTGAAGTACGCTTGTACACTATCAATTGTAGTTTTCAAAGAAATTGCACTATTCTATAGGTGTGTATCGCAGCACTAAAATGCACTAAATATTGCTTGAAGAGGTTTGGCTATTCATCAAATTTCACGTGAAAATTTGCTAAGATAAGAGTGCAAAAGAAAAAAGAATAAAGAAACAGCTTATAGTGATTAATTTTGAAGGTAACGTAAGCAACTGAACCGGAAATCAATGACTCTAAATTTTTACTTTAGAATTAAGAGCAGAAAAAAAAGTGTAGCGGAAAATCAAATGCATTACGCAGCAAGAAATCTAGTGTAGTGCATTTAAAGATACAAAAGATATAAAGGTAGTTGTAGCATCATCGATTCACCTATCAATGCAGCTGACAACTGTGCGCACAAACCAGGTTGTTGTGACCAGATTTTTAGAACGCCTGGTGGTCAATCTTTCGGCGACCCGTCAGGGAAAATCAGTGGGGGGTCGAACCCGAATCATTTCGCTTGACGCGTTTTGGATGTTTTTTTTTTGCAATTTGCAACTCAACTTTTGCAATTCTACTGCGCAAAAACAATAACAAAAACTAAACTAAATTAATAAGACAGAATAAAACAGTATGGAATAGAATCGACAAGGGTGGAACAGAATAGAAGAGAAGAGGCTAAGACCGAACAGAATATAACACGACAGAATAGGGCAGAACAGAAATGAATAGAACAGAATAGAACAGAACAGACTGGGGCAGAAGAGAATATAACGGGACAGTATGGGGCAGAATAGAAATGAACAGAGCAGAATATAACAGAACAGACTGGGACAGAACAGAATATAACGGGACAGTATGGGGCAGAATAGAAATGAACAGAGCAGAATATAACAGAACAGACTGGGACAGAACAGAATATAACGGGACAGTATGGGGCAGAATAGAAATGAACAGAGCAGAATATAACAGAACAGACTGGGACAGAACAGAATATAACGGGACAGTATGGGGCAGAATAGAAATGAACAGAGCAGAATATAACAGAACAGACTGGGACAGAACAGAATATAACGGGACAGTATGGGGCAGAATAGAAATGAACAGAGCAGAATATAACAGAACAGACTGGGACAGAACAGAATATAACGGGACAGTATGGGGCAGAATAGAAATGAACAGAGCAGAATATAACAGAACAGACTGGGACAGAACAGAATATAACGGGACAGTATGGGGCAGAATAGAAATGAACAGAGCAGAATATAACAGAACAGACTGGGACAGAACAGAATATAACGGGACAGTATGGGGCAGAATAGAAATGAACAGAGCAGAATATAACAGAACAGACTGGGACAGAACAGAATATAACGGGACAGTATGGGGCAGAATAGAAATGAACAGAGCAGAATATAACAGAACAGACTGGGACAGAACAGAATATAACGGGACAGTATGGGGCAGAATAGAAATGAACAGAGCAGAATATAACAGAACAGACTGGGACAGAACAGAATATAACGGGACAGTATGGGGCAGAATAGAAATGAACAGAGCAGAATATAACAGAACAGACTGGGACAGAACAGAATATAACGAGACAGTATAGGGCAAAACAGAAATGAACAGAGCAGAATATAACAGAACAGACTGGGACAGAACAGAATATAACGAGACAGTATAGGGCAAAACAGAATAGAAGAGGATAGAACAAAGAAGATTTCCTCTTCAAGATTTGCATAGAATACCGCTTTCATTGAATACCATCGCATGGTCAGCTTCGTTGAAGCATTTTATCATTTATCTTATCAATGCTCTTCTGCGTTTGAATTGTCGATTCGCATCTCCTCTGTTGAAATACAAAGAGGGTGAGGGAAGTGGGGGAAGAGGGGGGGAGGGGAGGCGCGGGAGAAAGAGGTGCCATATCATGCTTCTAATCATCTTTTTATCATATTGCTTCACATATTTAGGTTGCTATTACTATATAGCACATCGATTTTCGTGTTATATTCATTCCGTGTTATATCCACTCCGTGTTATATTCCTACAGTAAATACGTCGATAATATTCATCGAATTGAGTAACACTTATAAAAATCACTCGATGGACGATTTCGCATTATTTTTTAGCCTAATTTTGCAATGCTTGCCAAATTTTGCAGCTAGAAATCCTAAAACTGTATTCGAAACCAACTAAAATTCAAAATCTCACTCGAATCTAGACGTTAAATAGTGATGGAACGAAACAATGGGACTATTATGCCACATCATCTCATGGAACATATGCTTTAGCATTCCCCTTCTAACCCCCTCACCTCCCCCCTCCCCATCCCACTCCCCTCCCCCTCCCTCCCGGTGGTGAACAACCACTTCCATAAATTACCCATAATTAACAAATACACCCGTCAGTAATGCCTTCACCTTTAAACTAATTTCATCAGCTGGATGAATTTTTTTCACGAAAAATATCGATGAACATTTGTTTTGTTTTTTTTTCATTTTTTGTTTTTTTTTTTCTGAGTGACGTAAAACGGAAACCTGATCGACACTGAAAGCTCACAAATTATTTTTCCCACTTATAAATACCTATGAACTTTTTTGATGGTGGTGGAAGATTGTTGGATTAAGGTCTAAGAAATAACCATGCGTTAAAAGAAAAATTACTTACACCTACACCTATTTCCACGGTATAGGAGATAACCGTGTGGTATAGATTATCCACACCAATTTCTATCATTTCATCTTTCAAGGTTATTGAGTTGGATCAGTGGGAAAAAACCGAGGCATATAAATATGCTATCAATGGAAAATGTACCACATTTTCATAGGTGTACAAAAGGTAATAATGAAAACACAGGTGTATATGAAAAACAACATGTTTCCAGGTGTACTAAATCACAACCGAAAGAAACAAACATAAGCGTGCATTAAGTGTATCTCAAAAATTGGAGGATAACTAAGTTCCTTCCACCAACATATATAAAACTTTTTATTTGTGAACAATAAATATATTGAAAATAATCAGAACGCCTAGCAAGACGGCAATACTCGGAAAGTTGCTCAACTTTATAGCTTTATTAAAAAATTTTAAGAGAGAAAAAGACAACTTTTTTCCTGGATTTTTTCTCAATTTTTCGCTATTTTTTCCGAAAAAAAGGATTTCTGGTAAAAGAAATTAGCTGTTTTTTCTCTCTAGTTAATAGTCTCTTATTTGCGAAAAAAAAAATTATTTGCTTCTTCAAGAAATAAGTATCCTTCAAACGTATTGGAGTTATTATCATTATTACGAGTAGGGAGGGAAAATATTGCCTTAAAAAAAATTTAAAAAAAAAAGCAATTCTCTGAAGTCATTCAATTATTCGTCGAGGTCAACTCAACTAAATTATCAATACACTAAATTATTGCTTTTTTTGTTTTCTTTTTTTTTCGTTCACATAATCATCACCTCTTAGGGTAAAGGATTCTACGTCGGAAGTAAGGACATTCGCAATTTCACTCGCAGATTTGAAAGTGATTTTCATGCATAGAAACCGCTATTTGGTAGAGAATTGGTTACTTTAGCAAAGGTGAATAGAATTCTACGAATTGTCGGAAGAAGCGAAAAGAATCGAGGGTGTATGATTGTCAAGTAGGTGAATATTTTTGCTACACAGTTAAATATATGTATATCAGTTTATATCAGTTGATATCAGTTGATATCGGTTTCTACCAGTTTCTACCAGTTTACACCAGCTGATGTCGATTTCCAGCAGTTTATATCAGTTTACACCAGTTGATATCGGCTTCTACCAGTTTCTACCAGTTTATTGCTTTACATTCATGTTGTATTAGTCAAAGAATTCAGCATTTCTGATTTCGGCTATCATAAACAAACAAAAAAAAAGCAATTCGGAGTCCAAGAGAAAGAATTTACCTCTATCTCTTTGAAAAAAAAATCGCCTAATTGGAGAACTGTCAAATTTTACCAACCCAATAGGGGAAGTTTCTAATCAAAGTCTTTTATCATTTAATCAATAGATCACAATCAATACCGAAATTTAAGTTTAACAGCAAAAAAAAGAAAAATATTTTTTT
>JAARMF010002682.1:11490-25475 GCA_022844705.1 Toxascaris leonina
GGGGGTGGCATATGCATACGTATAGAAATAAGGCGTCATTGCATTATCTTCTTTGCGCTTTTGCAGGAAAAATTTGCGGAAGTATTTAAAACCACTATCGGAAATGAGCTGGCGAGAGAACGGATCCATTGCATAGTTAACTTTCGTTTACAGTGATATGCTAAGTGGAGAGTCGCTGATGAATTTCAGCAGGTGCAATTTGCACCATAGAATGGGGCAGACTGCACCTACGAAATTAACCTTGCTTACCACGACTCGCTTTTCTTATCAATCACCGATTTGTCTTTTCGACTTCTGAGTGAAATACAAACATTTAAGCAATCCTAAATTTGACGTACATTTTACACTGATCGATCCACAGTGCTTCATCATTTGGCTTTAAACAAATGGAGAAGCGTGCTAGAGGAATTGGAAACGATATTCGTTGCCGTATTCCATTTCTCATCCAGTTTTAGGAATTATAAACATTAAAAAACTATCCACATTTCAAATGATCTTCTGAAATAGGTTCATTTTTCTTGTGCCCCACTTAAGAGAATAGATGTCCCAGTGGTCAGTTGCAAGGGATCAGCGAATTCTTAGACAACTATACGCCACCGTAGTTGTTTTTGAGGTTGACGGATCTTACTGCAAAGTAGTATGAAACGTGAATTTATGGCGAAAATCGTACTCAGCACACATAGTCGCACTAACTTTTGTTGTTTCAGAGTTCGAATTACTGTAGAGATAGAAATATAGACGGGAATACATGCATGATTACAGAGAATACATACACGATGTCACGATGATGTGCATTCCAAGCACATGCAAATGCAGCAGTGGAATCTCTTTCTTAGAGTTGATGAAAATTGCAAGCATCGTCTTAGAAAAATATTCAAAACTCGTAATTCATTTCTGGCTGTTAAGCTTTTTCTCTCGTCTTTTTACTGACTCTCAAACATAAATCACTTGGGTCAGTGAGGAAAAGCAACGTTTATATGACATTTTCTCAACTTGCAACAAGTAAGCTTGTTTACGAATATTTAAAATTGCAGTAAATTCAATAACTAGCGAAAGCGTTATAAACTAAAATCAAAGCCCCATCAACTAATATGCTTTATAGCTACTACATCCCGCTCTTTCTGAAATACTAACAATCTTTTTTCATATATGAATTGTGCCGGTTTCAACAAAGTCCCTCTCAGCGAATCGTATTATCCATACGCGGTAAGCCACTCATGAAGGGAATAAGCGCAACCAGTTATGATTTTTACGAATTAAAGGTAAAAACTCACGAATCGCTTTTCTGAGGATATATAAGTCGAGACTGCCAACATGTTTCACTCATGAATTGAATGATTTTGCTGAAAGAAACAAATAAATTAAATAATCAAGTAATGTACAATATGCTTGCTTAATATTTTGTATTAAAATCAACTCGTGTTTGTCTCAGAATAAAATAGTGGTCATTGTTTGTTGGGGTTAAAGGATCGTTGCAAAATGCACACCAGGACCTAAGCGAAAAATATCGGATAGTGAAAACGCCCAGAATGTCTCACTTGTAAAGCGTTCGATCTGTATGCGGAAAGTGAAGAGTTCACCTTCGCCTACATGCATTATTTTCATTTTCAAACGGTGAATAACGATAGCAATATATGTGTGGTAAAAGTTGAAAATACGAAAAAATTCATACATTGATGCGAAACAGTGAAAACAAGTATTGAAGAGAGGGAGTCAGAATGCTGCTATCTATGCACAAGGGAGCATAGTTGATTATTACTGTGATCGATGCTATGAACTGTCATTTCGATTAGAGATTGCACCGTTGACACCTGAACAACCATCCATTGTTTTGGCCTTCTGAAAACGAGACTCTAAAAGGAAGCCCCTTTTTGATGTGTGCGTCTGCGTGTATATGTGCATATGCATCCTTGCACAGACGAAGTGCGACCTCTTGTTCAACGTTCAGCTCGAGTTTTCACCTATGTATATACTTCAGCCGCTTGTCAGTCGTACGCTGTGGCAAACGTATGCGTCAATGAGCTGAATTAAATGCGGAGCAGCAATGCACGCAGTCGAACTTGACACCCGCCAGTCATTCGCACGTAAATCCTCGACGTTGGCCGGTCGTCTCGTCAGCTTAGAGCATGGTGAGTGAGGTTTCATGTAAGCTTATTGCGGATTCGGATACAGGCGCTAAGTATGCCAATCTGCGATATGCCTTGATGATCGTTTGTAGTCGTTCGAAACCTTTCATAGGACATAATAGTGGTAGTCATAATCGATTCTCTTATACAATGAGAGATTGTGATTTCCTCTTCATCTAATTTCTTTGATCGTTTAGTGACCGGCTTTTATAATCATTGCTATTGTTTTTTTCTGGTAATTGTTTATTTCTTCTTCAGTATTTTTCAAAGTCATCATGAGCGTTATTTCTTTTCAAACTGTGTTCGGCTACCCCAATGTTTTATTATTGATACAGAAGGTAGCGTTTCATAAAAATGTGCGAAGGCAAATACGAAGTCAAAGGTTACATATGAATTATGAGAATTGTAGAGTAATGTGATGGCGTTATCATCCCACATAAAGAGCTCATTTTGTCACAACATGCTAATTGAGAGTATCACAGCAATTGTCTGAAACATCTTCAGAATTGTTTATACTAACGTCTAAGCAATATTATCATTAACTAGAGATCATAATTCTTTTAGCTCCCCGAAGGTTCAAATGACCTTGCAGAAAGGTATACCTGCAGATAGCGACCAGCGTATTAAAGAATTACCGTTGAGTGGGTTTCGCTAAAAAAAAACCATCTCAAGTAATGACTATTACCAACAAGACTTTCCTTGAGGTACAGAGCATTGATTGAATTTAATCATATGTGAATGATTGATTCTAAAATATTAGCTTACGTGATAACAGTTAAATAAAACAAATATAATAATAAACATAATTTGGAATGAATTTCTTCATAAGAAGAAGCCATAGAAAAATATCGCTAAATTATAGCAGAAATATTTGAGAAGCAACTGAATTCGTTATAAAAAAATTGTGGCCGTTTATTGTGAAATTAAGAAGAAAATTATTGTTGTTCAGTGGATAAGCAATAGAGTTTATTAGAAATGCCATAAGTGTCAATTAGTTCTTCGATGATGAATTGTTCCTAATTCATTTCACTCACTCTTTAGTTAGTTTTATGAATTCTTGAAGTACTTTGCATGATGATATGATATGATGTGGTGGATTGTTGGAGTCTGGAGGAAATAAGGTCTAGTAATCGAAGTAACATGAACTTTGAGAGGAGGTATAAATATAAATAAACAAATAAATAAATGAACAAATAAATAAATAATCAAACAAATAAATATATATACAGTATAATGGTTGTCGCACTTTATACGATTTTCATTCAGCTGCGAAGTAAAACATTTCAGGATTTATGTTTGTTCATGTTAATATTTGATTGCCTATACTCGTAGTAATGAGTAAATGAAGGACGATGTTGCGTCTTAGAGCGCTAGCTGCTCAAGTCGAGATCGATAAGCAAATGTGGGGGAGGCGAAGCGAGTGCTATACTCTTTCCTTCTATTAATAGCTCCACTTTCTTGTCTACACGGGTGTTGAAAAAATCCGACCAGCTTAAACACTTTAAAGCAATTCACCAACCAATCTCATATAACATCAAAAATCTATATATAGCGTTAAAAATTTTGGAGATTTCGTAAATCGCAGCGCACTTCCTTATCAATATTATTAACATAATTTAATTTATATAGATTTTATGCTATAATAGTTCGCACCAGATATATCCGTAGTTCTCTTCGCATTTCCAACAAAACTCCACCTCCCCCTTCCTCCCCCTAATATTATACTTCACTTTTGTTGGGTTATTCACTGATATGCGTGAATCAGAAATATTTGATCTTCACTAAATTCTAAACTTGACTGTTTTTGAAGAAATTCACTTTTTAAAAAGGCTAAGTTTTAGGCACCAATTGATCGGAAGCACATCGATCTTACTCCATTGAAGAAAGCTAATGTGCCTATCTTCTTTATCGTCGGTATGTCAATTTTTATAACGTTTATATTTTTTTCCATAATTTTTCATGTGTTCCGATCATAAAATAATTGCTAGCAACTAGACAGTTAAAGTTTAATTATTTTGTCAAAGTTAGGAGGCAATATAATTTTTTTTTCGCATTTTCACAGGATATATTTGTGCGAAAAGTTGCACATTAGGCCATATGAGAGTCAGAAGTAATAAAACTGCTAGTGAGCACTTTAACTGCCTTCTCTTCCATAATAGAAGGGAAACATGAAAAAGGCTGAATAAAAATAAATTTTGATACCTCGTTGTAGGCCGTCGAGGTACTTTCGAGAGACTCAAATTAGAAACTGATATGACTTCAGGGAATTGACGACCATCAGCTCGTGGCTTCATATCAACATTACAAGCCATTGATAGCTTTTTTAATTAATAAATAATTTGCTGACTCAGCGATAGCATTATAAGTTTGTTGGAACACTCATAAATGGGGAAGGTGTAGTTTATTTTAATGTTAGATGGTTTACTGGAACGTGAAAATATCTTTAGAAATCCTATGAATTAAAAAAACTCAAAAGCGAAAGGGACTGTTAAATTGATCAGTCTGCTTCATCATTTTTTTGCTTGGAAGGAGAGTTACAGGTGGTCCTGGTTCGGGTAAGGGCACACAATGTGACAAGATAGTCGCCAAGTACGGACTTACTCATTTGAGCTCGGATGATCTGCTTCGAAGAAATCAGGCTCAGCTCGAGGTACCGAGCTGAATAAGATCATGGAGCAAGGACAGCTTGTACCTCTTGCAAGTGTGCCTTTCAGCTTTTTCTTCTTTCACCGTATCAACGGAATATTTTTGCACTACACTTCCGGCAGTCGCTATATGACCTATCGCCTGTCACTGCAGTTATGGCATATGTCATAGTCAATGAGTCATGTTGAATTGAAGCAGTTAAAAACTTTGAGTGAACATTTGCTTTCCTTTTCTAAATATAAGCAACATTTATTAAAATGTATTTTAAGTATAGAGCAAATCTCCATGAACAATTTTAAATACAGAAATGACCTTTATTTATTTCCGTTTGATTCAGTTAATAACTACGATATAACAGAAGTGGCCCTATTCTTGACCACGCATAATTGTCGATATGTTTTGAACTGATGGCCAGTTGATCTATTGATTTTAGTTTTAAAGGAGGTAGTGCTTGATCTGGTGAAAGAAGCAATGCTAGAGGCAGTCAAGAAAGGAACGAAAGGTTTCCTCATTGATGGCTATCCACGAGAGGTGAAACAAGGTGAACAATTCGAGAGTGAGGTTAGCATTCTGCCTGTTTTCATTTCTGAATTCTCTTTTTCTCCATATCATGCATAGATTATTTAGATTACGTTTACAATACTGTCAACGTTTCTAATTTTTGAAAAAAATATTTTTACGCATGTTTCTGGCCCCCTTATTGTTCCCATTTAAAATGCAAAATAAATAAATAAAATAAATAAATTTGTTGCTTCATCGTACAACAACATTGCACAATGCTCCCGAGGCAATGATTGGTGCAGTATATATGGACGATAATACGATGCTAGTCGATATGCGAGAAAACTTCCGGAAATCGCTATTTCGTTTGTGTTCCCATTCCTAGAGCATTGACATGGAATCTTTTTCTTACTAATGTGCATTCATCAATTTCTTTTATTTTTAAAAGATACATTGGAATCGATATCATCACAGATTAGATGAAAAAAATAATTGATAATATTTTATGATAGTAATAGAATTTGTGCTGTTCATTTTATTGATAAGTGGTAGCTTTTACCTTTCATTTTATTGATAAGTGGTAGCTTTTATCTATGCTTATTTTTGTATAGATCCAAGAGGCGAAACTTGTTCTCTTCTTCGACGTTAGCGAGGATACTCTCGTAAAACGATGCCTGCATAGAGCTGAGACCAGGTAAGCAACATTTTTTCTTCACAAGAGTAATCTTAATCTTAATAAGGCTTTTTGAACATATTGCAAAAAGGTTTGAAAATCAAACTTACCATCAATCAAATGCCTTCGAAATTTTACCATTTAAGCTCATTAGAAAGCTAACGATTAGATGTGCTTATTTATTTTCTATAGGATAGAGAAGATTTTATCTGTTGATTTTAATTTCTAAATATTTTAAATGAATATTTGGTGTGTTCAGTTGGTGATAAACTGAGCAGGGCATCGGATTGTTGGTGTGCAAAATAAGGTAACAAATGAATTTGTTATTATTCACGATTAAGTTTGTTTTCATGGCTGCGATGAATTTTTTTTATATAGGATCGCAGTGGCGGAATAATTATTTTTAATCGTGTTGAGTGATTTCAGCGGCCGTGTTGACGATAATATTGAAACAATCAAGAAACGCCTTCACACCTATGTAACAGCACTGCACCAGTCACCTCTTACTATGAAAAGGAGGGCAAACTTGTTAAGGTGAGGATGGATTGGAAATAGTTGTACTAAAATAACGCGTGGCATTTCCTCTTCTTTGTTGTTTCTATGCGTTTTTATTAGTTGACATTTATTCTAACTGCTGAAAATCTTTTGGTAGAAAGAAGAAGTCGCAAAATAATCTTAGCGTATTCTAGGAAGAAGTGTCCATAAATGCTTGATCACTTTGAACAGCTGTGATTTCATCGATTTCGTTGTTCTCTCCATCGATGCAGCTGGCAATTTTTCCACCTTTCACGATCTTGAGCTCGCCGTGTCCAAGCAACACCATATATACGTCGCAACGGATCCTCCTATCTTGTTGGCGGTCTACCGCGTGGTCGCTTGACCTCTCTTGGGTACCATTCAAGTATTCGCTTGGTCCACCTGTTGTCATTCATCCTTGCTACGTGACCAGCCCATCTTTGTTTTCTTTTGTACATCTCTTCAATGATGTCCTTTACACCAGATCTAGAACGCAAGTCTTCGTTCGCGATGTGTTGCAGCCTACTGATACCTACCATTCGCCCTTCCATGGCTCGTTGAGTGGTCGCTAATTTATTTTCTTCAGCGAGCGTGGTGTTCCACGTTTCACACCCATACAGCAGTACAGGAAGGACGGTGGAATTGAAAAGTTCTGCTTTTGCGGATGGCGCTGTCTTAACGTCACAGAAGATATCCTTGAGCTTGATGAAACTTGTCCACCCTGCTCTTCTTCTCCTGCTCAGCNTTCAATTCTGTTGTAGATTACTCTCATGAAAACATTGTAGATATGTGATAGCACGCATATCGGACGGTAGTTGCGGATGTCCTCATGGTTTCCTTTTTTCGGTATCAGCACTGTTCGAGTAGGCATAGCGGCACCTTGTACTCCCATAAATGCTTATCGTGCATAAATGTACTAAAAAATGCAATCGTTGCTGTATTATTGAGCTCAATATATCCAATATTTGCCTCTAATTTCCTTAATTTCATTAAATGTTTTATTGCAATGTTTTATTCTTAAGAATCATTAAGGAGACGTACTGAATTGTCACTAATAATACTAAAGAGGCTAATGGTAATTGATCATTTTTGTCGTAAAAGAAATTTACATTGAAGAGCAAAATGCTGAATAGTGCAAAATGATTTGCTGCGGGTGCTAAAGTCTGTCTCTCTCATAATCGATGCATATGTACCTCGAGCTTTGACCTTGAATTTTGAAGCGACAGGTGTATGAGCGGGTATCCTAGAGTCATGGATGTATCGGATATTATGAAAATGGTGACCCCAGAGCGAAGGACGGGTACGGGCATGCAAACGTTCACAAATGCGTCTCACAGAAGCATGCAAGCGCTGGAAATTGTAGAAAAATTTTTGGTCATAGAGAATTCCAGCAACATGATGTCGTTGAACTGTGCATACTGTTTCGCGAATGCTCACACGATCCACTCTACGAAGACTTGTTGTGCTGCAGTGTTCAGCACGATTGCTGCGCAGAGGAATGAGGGGTTTTTCATTTTATAAAATATTAAGCATTAATGAAAATCATCGTTAAGGGTTATTGTGACTTGAAATGCAACTCCATAAATATTCATTCGATGCAGTAATTAGTGAAAAACGACATCCAGCATGATCGAATATGGTCGGATATGAAGCGATTCTCGGTTTTTTGTCAAAATAGTGCGACCGTGCAAGTAGAGAGGATGGAGACAGGATAGGAAATGTTAAGATGAAGGGGAACGGATTGTAAGAAACGAATCTGCGGAATTGGTTTATTAGTCAAATTTCATCTATTAATCTCATTTCACATCTTCATTAAGCTACATATCAAGCGAATAAAAGCGTATGAAATCTACGCAGAATCTTTCGCAATTCTATTCGAAGCATTTAGAGATCTTTTACGAACTAAACTCACCAAAGGGCGCATCGTTTGATCGATGATTTATTGCGAAATGGTTGTTTGGAATGAACTGTGAATGGCGGAAAGTTTAGAATATTTCGGCCTCAGTTTCACGTTGCACCTACTCTCGAATAAGGTGTTTTACTGTTCACTGAACATCACGGATGGGGAGGCGGAAGGGGGTGTATCATGCATTGTATTTGCAGACATTCTTCGGTGTTTAGACGGCCAGACCGGAAATGACCACTCGTACTTTGACGATAAAAGTTTTAAAAGCTCGGCATCCATTCTCTTGTTCCGCACCAAAATGATGAACGCTGCTCAAGCCAATGTCGTTTACAAGCGGCATATTTTTGCTTCTGAAGCGACGTTGGTTGGAGAAGAAAGCGAAAAAAGACTACTCAAGAGAAGGGCATCCACAAATCTCTTGCATCCACCTAGCTATCGAAACACTGAGGTGGACGGATTTCAACCTAAATGCATTCTCAATCATAACAAAATGTTTACTGCAAAATACATCCACTCCATTCTTTCAACAGGTTGAACTCTTCTGACAACTTCCAACTAGCAACCTCAGGATATAACAAAAATAGTGCGATGCATATCATCCCCTCATTTATTACAGTGTCAACAAATTTACAGAACTGAAGGCTTTGATAACTGGATATCACTGGTATTGCAGTACTGTGACTATTATCTTCAACGTATCATTAGGTCCTTCCTGTACCGTCGATTAGCTTTGATTGCGGAGCCAATATAATAGCGAGAGGAGACAGAATGGCCGCACCCTCAAATTGCTATGTAAATGCTGTTGAAGTTGCTGACGCACCTAAACTTCGAATTGTTTTGGTTTGACATAACTGTCATCAAAGCTCTCCGTTCAATTTCCGCCCATCCAGTTTTTGATAGTTACATATCTGATTTAGAAAAATTTCGCAACAGCAGTTCTGAGTTGCGCACAGTAAATCATGGAATTATGGTGGTCAGTAACCTGACCTTTAATTTTCCAGTCGCAAGGAACTGATTGCGTAGAGCTATTTCTTGGAAAAAATTTCCTCGGAAGCATCGCCTTTGTTAGCTCACCTAAAACCCTAGTTTTATGGAAAACTCTTGATCAGGTCATGATAAATGATATATGCTTTGCTCGCAAAGTTTCTGCAGGAGAGAACCTTTAAAGCAACAATAGCACAAGCATCTGTTTTAAATTGTAAATACCTTTGTAAAACATAAATGGAGGAACGAAGAAAGTGTAGCAAGATGCAGCTGAGAAGAAGCTAGAACTATTCTGACTGAAAAAGGCCAGCATGAACGCATTGCAGTCCCATTCCACGTGGATGAAATGTACAGCGTTTTGGGCACTTTATCGACATTGTGGGCAATTTTATTGAGGTGTATGCACCGATGAAATACGTTTACGTAGCCTAAAAGATTAGCACCATACTTTCAACGATTTACAAAAGAAGAAAAAAACAATATTTCGCATGGCTTGAGTACCATAATCTAGATGGTTCAAGAGAATTTCATCAACGTTTTGAGTACAGTCGAATTNCGTTTTGAGTACAATCGAATTTAGCACGTGAAAGTTGTTGGAGACATTGAGGGACATGTGATATTAGGTAGAAACATTAAAGCATTCTGCAGTCTCGTTAATAATGAAAAAAGGACACGCTATATGGTATGAAGCTTAAAAAGTAATTACGATGACTCCATAATCATCGATAATCAGCTGTAATTTAACTTGCTTACCGATTATTTCTCAAGAGTTTTTATAGATAATGACGGTTTGCCATCGGCTTCTCCTCTGCGTTGCAATAAGCATCTAGATTATGTTGATGCAGCCCAGTTCTGAAGGCCATTCGTGAACTCAATAGCAATGTTCCACTCACATCAGATGGTATCCTATCACTGTTCATAAAACGCACTATAAAAGCAATTTGTCATCCCTTACAATGATTTTTCTACGTTTTCTCTCTTCTTCGCATATTCCGCCTGCTTGGAAGTGTGCGTTCGTTTTCAGCTTCAACCACCCACTATCTCAGCAGATAGGCAATGCGCCATTAGTCTGGCATCCTCCTTTCGTAAGGTTCTCGATATAATTGCAAAAGATGCATTATTAAACCGTTTTATGCGAAACAGCCTTCTGAATCCTGCCTACTTCGACTTTGTCCTTAGCCGATCCACGATTTCGCAATTTATTACGTCCTTAGGCGATTGGGTGCATTCTTTGAGTAAATGAATTCAGACAAAAATTGTGTATATTGATAATGCAAAAGCCTTTGATGCTCTCTGTCCTGAAAACTGCCTTTGAAATTGGAAAAAATGGTGTCGACGGATATTACTAAATGAGCTACAGTATTCTTATGTGGACGAACTTTTCAATTAAGGATATGAGCTTATTTCATATTTGCGTTTTTGATGAGCAATGGAAACCTTTGTTTGCAGGCTGGAACGAACCCGTGAGCTCTTACTTGCCGGGCGACTGCGCTACCGCTGAGCTGCTACCACGGAAGTTTTCGCTAGCCGTCATTTGCTGCTTCTGTCTTTGTTGGACTTATAAAGTCTATTACGAGAATGAGCTAGTCACTCTGCTTCAGAATCAATTCCTACTGTTGTGCCACACGAATTAATGTCACTTGCGGATTTGTTACAATAATGTGCTAGGTATTTGGGCTCCAAAAGTAAATTACGTGATGCATTCGACGGCTGGTTGAAATGATGGTAGTAAATATTTAACATGAAAAATGTCATGTGCTTCATAACAGTTTCCGGTAATGAATGTTTTGTTAGACCAGAACGTGATGTTCTTTCCACTACAGATGGTGTTCGCAATGTTGGTATTATAAGCGAATCGAAACTAGATGTACTGAGCATTACAGAAATGTCATCATCCCACACTAGCGACTCATTTTGGAAGACTGCACTTTTAAATGGCTATCTAATCTGTTTTCTAATAATAGGTTGTTAGAGATTGTCGAAAAATGCTTCATCCGTATTGCTTTCTACAAAATATATTCTAGTCAATGATAACCAAATCAAATTACTGAGTTAAAAGTCTTTAAAGCGGAGTCATTAGCATACCGCAAGACTGAGTTTAACTTGATTTTTGTTATAAAATTGTGCTCATCTTTTCCGGCATTTTTCTTTCAGAATTTGTGAGTTTGCCTGTCCCCGTAGTTGACTAGCGAATCAGTTTCTGTTTGCCAAAAGGTACTGCAGTACAACCAATGTTCTGCTTAGTTTCTAGTTTTGTGTTGCACAAGTCTGAAATCTGCTTTCCTCTTATCCCCTAAATGCGCTCACCCTTTCAGTTGTTAAGTTGCAAGTGAGTCGTCTGGATTTACGCAATAGCTGCTCTTATGCAATAGATCATTTTATGCGAAACGATCTTCTGAATTTCGCATATGTTTCCGATTGGCTGAAAGATGTCACAATTTTTTTTTCAGCGGGTATATTCCGCATTGAATATGCGAATTGCGACGAAAATTCTATAAACTGATTGTGCCATGCTTTTTTATGTGGTTTATACCGGGAAGGTGCTCTTGAAATTGAAAAAATTAATGAGGTTGTTGGTTCTTTGCTAAAGTGGGCCAAAGAATCTTTACGCGGTGGAAGTCTCCATTTGAGAATTAAAGATGGTTAGTCTGCTGCTTACTGCTTATACGACTCGAAGTGGCGTCACATAGGAGTGTGTTTAAGATGTTGCGCTGTTCTTAGTTTACAATAACGATATTGCTGATAACTTTGAATAATGCCAGGTTGTTCACTCGAAATTTGTTATCCACTGCATGATTCTGCTTAGGGTTTTCACATTCTTGCTGAGAAATCTGATGTTTTCGCCAAATGGTGAGGGTTGTGACAATTAAATGCTTTCTGTGAAAATCTTCGTAAGGTTTACATTAACTTCCAACGTGAATGATTTCTGAGACGGAGAGTTGTGGTTCTTTCTTCTGAAGAACATATTTCTAATTTTGCTATGATAATCGAATCTGAAATTCGCTGCAGCTTCGGGTTTCCCATTGTTGATGAAAATTCGTCCGCAGTCGCATCTTGTATGCTTTGCCACGTAAATCTATTCGAGCAACAGTGAAAGGTCTTCACTGCTTATTGCTGATCCGCGTTGAAATACTACGCTCTCAGATGAGATCGTTATATGTCCGGGAACGTTTCACTCGCCTTGCTTTTTCGCAAAATTTATCAAATCCCATACCAGTACAATCACAATATCAGGTTAAAAAATTTTAACCTGGAATCAATGGAATACCGCAAGCTCAAGTTTAATTTGATCCTTTGAAATGAAAATATACGCGATTGTAAGAAATATTTCAGTTCGCTCCTCTTCGTAGTCGACTTGCGCATCTTCAACAAATGCACCACATCATTGATTGAAAAGGTTAAGCAAATCATCGAAATAAGCCCCACAATAAAAACCAGCATTTTCTTCATAAAAAACGAAATGAATGCAACTGTCGATGGGCTCGGCCCGCTATATAGATTGTTTATGCTCATTTCGTGCCTGTCGAAACCCTNCAGCGTCTTCAGATTCATGTCGTACTCTCAGAGGTCTTATCGCATTTGTCGTAGTCAGGCCGCTTATTTACAGCTACCACATCTCGAACACGTAGAGTCTTCCTGGATCACTTCGTCAATTCCGAACCGAGGGAAGTAGGCTAAGATATTTACTTGTCCTTGTGCAGTTTGAGGGTTAGGGAACTCGAACAACCGTGATGTTAGGGGCAGCACAGTGCTAAGAAAAAAAGAGTATGCGAAAGAAACAAACACTGAACAAAATTCCATTTCCTCCATTTGTTCCCCATCGATCAGCGGTTGATAGAGGTCTGGTTTTGTAACGAACCTCCATTAAACGCCACTCACAAAAGAATTCATTCTCTCGCTATTGGTATAAAATTTTTCCCTTACGTCTTCCATAAATCGTGAAGCCATAAAAACTTCAGAGACGAGAAAGAGAACTACCCTTTCAAAAATAATTTGAGCCACATGGAAAACAAGCTTGAAATGTAGCACGTTTACTTATTTTTATTCACCTGACTGAAGATCTGGAATAGAAAAACGCAGGCCCCAGGTTTTCAAATGAAGAGTTCATCCATGATAGCAAGAGATCATCCCTCGTTTGGACGGCGTCACTTCGCGACCAAAAACTCAAAATTGAAGCTGCGAAAGCAAAGCTACACTTCTACGAATGAAGTACATTTGAAGTATAAGTGTAGGGAAAACTGGTACAATGTAGTTATGCTCAATTCCAGAAAATCGGTAGAATACTGTTCTTCTACCGCGTTCCGAAAATCAAGCAGTATTGTAATTATACTATACTTGCGAATATTAATTTGGTACAATACCGTACTGTACTTGGTGTTGTTGCGATGGGCAGCGAAAAGAGTACAATATCATTTGGTATAGTAGCGTCACTAGTTGTTATACAAGTCTGGAATCATCTTTCTGCCGATATCGTTAATGCACATACACTCTTCCATCCTTCAAAGAATAGCTTAAAGGTTTCGATCTTCACGTTATTGCTGCTCTTAAATAGTGAATTTCCATTCGCGTGCTTTTTACATTTCTACTTTTCTTTTTTCATTTCCTGTCCGGCAAACCTTCTGATCGCATGTGT